>CM054159.1:52287195-52302195 GCA_028751875.1 Rapana venosa | reverse complement strand
GATGGGTTGTAAGAGTGTGTGGGGGTAAGTTTATGTGTGAGGGGGTTGGGTTGGGTGTGGTGTGTATGTGGGGGCGGGGAGGATTGTGTGTGGTTTTTTGTGTGTGTTTGTGTGTGTGTTTGTGTGCCTATTCTGTGTGTGTGTGGAATTACATGCTGTGAAACCTTTGTGCCCCATACGCCCAGGAATCCATAAGGATGCAGAAGATCATTTTAATGATCATACAGTTTCAGTGGTCAGCTCAGCCGTGGGTTACCCACACATTGTCAGAGCATTTAGACCCCACAGGTAAAAGGAGTTGAAAGAAAATGGCCCACACTTGGATCCCAAGAGATACAATACCTTCATATTTGACCAATAATATTACAATCTCTCTCTCCCTCCCTCCTTCTCTCTCTCTCTCTCTCTCTCTCTCTCTCTCTCTCTCTCTCTCTCTCTCTCTCTCTCGCTCTCGCTCTCGCTCTCCCTCTATCTATCTGGACTGGATGTAAAAAAAAAAAAGCACATAAATGCTTATTCCATTATCCTCGATATAAAAGAATAAAATAAAAAAATTAATATCTATCTCTCTATCTCTCTGTCTATCTATCTATCTGTCTGTCTGTCTATCTACTGTCCGTCTGTCTATCTATTTATCTCTATCTGTCGCTCTCTCTCCATCTCTCTCTCTCTCTCCTCTCTCTCTCTCTCCTGTCTCTGTCTTTCTGTCTGTCTTTCTGTCTGTCTGTCTGTCTCCCCCCCCTCTCTCTCTCTCTCTCTCTCTCTCTCCCCTCCCCCTCCCTGTCTCCCCTTCTTTCTCATTCCTCCCCCCCCTTTCTCTCCCTCTCTCTCTCTCTCTCTCTCTCTCTCTCTCTCTCTCTCTCTCTCCCTCCCCCCTTCCCTCTCTCTCTCTGTCTTTCTTCATAATAAATTGATATCGTCGTTTTGTTCTTTCTCTTTTTCTACCCAGAGTTATTCCCGACGTGTGCTAAGCTCTACGAGTTCGTCAAATCCGTCTCCCACCTCGGAGAAAAGCTGCCAGAAAAAGAATCGGTAGTGACCATCGATCCTGATGGTGCCGGAAACATCAGTGCCTTCGAGGTGGCTTGCAAATGGCCAGTGGATACCATCGTGTGTGGTGGTCTGATCAGATTTTTGGTGGTTTGGGGAGTGTGGGGGGGGGGGGGGTGGTGTGGAGTGGAGTGAGGGTGTGTTTATGTGTGTATGGGAGGGAGGGGAGGTGCGTGTGAGGGTGGGGGTGTGGGTGTGGTGTGTTTGTGTGTGAATGGGAGGTGGGGGGGGAGGTTATGGTGTGTGTGTGTGTGTGTGTTGTGTGGTGTGGGTGGGGGGGGTGTAATGTGCGTATGTGTGTATATGTGTGTGTGTGGGGGGGGGGGGGTGGGTGTGTGCGTATGTGTGTTGTTTGTATATATATTATAATATTATATATATATATATATATGTTATTATATGTGTGGTGTGTGGTATGTGTGTATATGTGTGTGTGGGGGGGGGGGTGAATGTGCGTATGTGTGTATGTTTGTATATATATATTATATATATATATATATATTTATATATATTATTATATATATATATATATATATATATATTATATATATATATATATGTTGTGTGTGTGTGTGTGTGTGTGTGTGTGTCAGATTGTGGGGGTGGAGAGGTGGGGGGTAAGGATGGGGGTGTATGGTGTGTGTCGGGGGAGAGGGTAGGGGGTGCGTGTGTGTGGGGGGGGGTGTTTATGTGTGTATGGGGGTGGGGGAGTTGTGTTATGGTGTGTGTGTGTGTGTGAGTGTGTGTGCGCGTGTGTGTGTTTAGTGTGTGAATGTGTGTTTGTATGTGTAAGTGGGGGTGGGGGTGGGTGTGGGGGGGGGAGTATGGTGTGTAGTGTGAGATGTGTGTATGTGTATGGGGGAGGGGGTGTATTGTGTGTATGTGTGTATGTGTGTGTGGGGGGGAGGTTATGATGTGAGGCGTGTGTGTGTGCGTGTGTGTGTGTGAGAGAGTGTGTGTGGTGTATGTGTGTGTGGGGGGTGGAGTGTTATGGTGTGTAACGTGTGTGCGTGTGTGAGAGAGAGAGTGTGTTTGTGGTGTATGTGTGTGTGTGAGTGTGTGTTGTGTATGGTGTGTGTGTGGGGGGGGGGGGGAGTGGAGTGTTATGGTGTGTAGCGTGTGGTGTGTGTGCGTGTGTGGCGTATGTGTGTGTGTGTTTGTGAGGGTGTATGATGTAAATCGGGTGTGTATGTGTGTGGGGGGTGGAGGGAGAGAGATCTATATGTATGTACTTACCTACATGCACTCACACTCACACACACACACACACACACACACACAACACCAACACACACCTACACACATAACTATACACCAATAACACCAGTACACTTTACCGGTGACATTTTACGCTCGCTGCTAGTAGTGCCTGCGCACGCGTGTGTACGACGCGCGTTGTTTATGCGTCTGCTGGTGTGAATAGATCCTGAGGGGTTGGGCGAGATATCAACAGGAGGGACGGAGGGAAAGAGCAAGTGTTTCGATATCGTGTACAAGGATCCCAATGGAGACATCATCACTCCGGAGCAACTGCTGGTAGGTGGGAATATAGTATGATTGGTAATATCGGTAGTGGGTGGTCGGTAGGTGGTGGTGGTAGGTGGTGATGGTGGTGGTGGGTAGGTGGTGTGGTGGTAGGTGGTGGTGGTGGTGGTGGTAGGTGGTGGTGGTGGTGGTGGTGGGTAGGTGGTGGTGGTGGTAGGTGGTGGTGGTGGTGGTGGGTAGGTGGTGGTGGTGGTAGGTGGTGGTGGTGTGGTGGGTGGTGGTGGTGGGTGGTGGTGGTGGGTAGGTGGTGGTGGGTGTGGTAGGTGGGTGGTGGTGGTGGGTGGTGGTGGTTGTGGGTGGTGGTGGTATGTGGTGGTGGTGGGTATGTGGTGGTGGTGGGTGGTGGTGGTGTGGTGGGTTGGTGGGTGTGTGGTGGTGGTGGTGTGGTGTGGTGGTGGATATGTGGTGGTGGTGGGTTTGTGGTGGTGGTCTGGGGTGTGGTGGTGTGAGGTGGTTTTTTTTGGGTCATCGTTGGGTAGTGATGCTAAAGGGTCCGTGGGTGGATGTGTGTGGTGGTGGTTGTGGTGGGTAGTTCAGACTGAAGAGACTTTTATCTTGTTTTATTCAGATTTTCTCTGGAGAACATCTGCCGACTCTACTCCAAAGTCCTTTCGGATGATACTAAATCGAGGCCCCGTGTGCGGCGGATCCTACAAGAAACTTTTTTTTTATATAGATTTCAACGAACATCTGCGACTAACTGATTAAACTGTCGCTTTTCGAAGAGTAGCTGTGTTCCGGTGGGAACGGATGACAAAAACACAAACTGCATAACACGGATGGAGATGTAACAGCAATAAGTATTCATTTTCGAAAAGATAAAAAAAAAAAAAAAAAGAAGAAGAAGAAGAAAATAGTTTCTGGAATGGGGGACGGGGTAGACTGGTGGTTAGAACATTGCGCTGGCGATCTGACTGCCGGCCTGGGTTTGAACCCAGGTTCCAGCCACCACCGAGACGCCAGTCAGGTCAGTTCAAGGGGGATTGATATTCCCCTGGAGTTACCATCAGTGCCGACTCCACTCCCCCCCCCCCCCACCCACCCACCACCACCCACCCCACCCCCCAAAAAAGTCCTTCGGATGAGACTAGACTTTGATTTGTTGCTTTACAAGATTCAGCGCTATATAAATTCCATACATTATTATTATTATTATTATTATTATTATTATTATTATTATTATTATTATTTTGTTGTTGTTGTTGTCGTCGTCGTCGTCGTCATCATCATTATTATCATTATCATCATCATCATATCATCATCATCATCATCATCATAATCATTATCGTCGTCGTCGTCGTCATCGTCATCATCATCATCATCATTATCATTATTATTATTATTATTATTATTATCTCATTATTATTATTATTATTATTATTATTATCATCATCATCATCATCATCATCATCATCATCATCATCATCATTATTATTATTATTATTATTATTTATTAGACTATAAACCGAGGTCCCGAGTACGAACGCACGCACGCAGATTTTTGCACACATAATATTACAACCAGCCCGTTTCAACGCCTTTCAAGGAAAGTAGGCCATGAAGTATCAGTGGAAACAGACAACAAAAAATTTTTTTTTAAACGAAACGCATGTTCACCGGTGTTGCGTTCAGGCATCATCTCCCGTAGACGGACAGCGGCTACCTTAACGGCGAGCCAAAAAACAACAAAAAACACCCAACCGGTTGTATGCGCAAAATCTTACCATTGGTGAACCTTGGAGCTTTTTTTGACGAAGAGGAACGAGAAAAAAGAAAAATCCGTGGAAATTGTTACTGGTTCCATTGCCCCCGTAGTTTTTTAGGGGGAGGGGGGGTCATGAGATTTCGAAAGAGTAGGCTATTGTGTGCCGGTAGGCCCTTGTGTGTCGGTGGGAGCAGATGACAAAATTTACAAAACCGCATACACACGGGGACTGGATGTAAAAAAGCACATGAGTGCTTATTCCATTATCCTCGATAAAAAGGAATATATATATATATATATATATATATATATATATATATATATATATATATATATATATATATATATATATATAAGCCGATGTCCCGTGTGCAAACGCATGCAGAACATTTCAGACACACGTTGATAGCCTGTCTATCTGGAAAAAAGCCACCCCCAAAAAATGGGACCCAGCAGACAGAAAATAGACAAAGAAGGATATGACAGGAAGAAAAGGAACAGAGATCTTAGTACCCCTTTTATTTTTTGTTTTGTTTGTTTCTAAAGAAGATGACTTAATTATGTATGATAATGATGTACTTCAGATGAGAGGTTTCTTTCTCTTCTTTTCAGTTTTTTGTTGTTGTTCTTTTCTCTTTTTTCTTTTCTTTTTTTCTTTTTCTTATCTTCTCTTTTTTCTTTTCTTTTCTTTTCCTTCCTTTTCATTTTCTCTTTTCTTCTTTTCTTTCATCTTTTTTTCTTTCTTTTCTTTTCTTTTCTTTTCTTTTCTTTTATTTCCTATCATTCTTTTCTTTACTTTTATTTTCTTTCCTTTTCATTTCTCCTTTCTTTCCTTTCTTTCTCTTTCCCGTTTTTGTTTTCTTTCCGTTTTTCTGTTTTCTTTCTTTTTCCTGTTTTCTTTCCCTTTCCTGTTTTCTTTCTTTTTCCTGTTTTCTTTCCTTTTTCTGTTTTCTTTCCTTTTCCTGTTTTCTTTCTTTTCCTGTTTTCTTTCTTTTTCCTGTTTTCTTTCTTTTTCCTGTTTTCTTTCCCTTTCCTGTTTTCTTTCTTTTTCCTGTTTTCTTTCCTTTTTCTGTTTTCTTTCCTTTTCCTGTTTTCTTTCTTTTTTCTGTTTTCTTTCTTTTCCTGTTTTCTTTCCTTTTCCTGTTTTCTTTCCTTTTCCTGTTTTCTTTCTTTTTCCTGTTTTCTTTCCTTTTCCTGTTTTCTTTCCTTTTCCTGTTTTCTTTCTTTTTCCTGTTTTCTTTCCTTTTTCTGTTTTCTTTCATTTTTTCTTTCCTTTTACTTTTTCTTTTTCCTCTTTCTGTTTTCTTGCTCTTTTTTCTTTTTTCTTTTTTCTTTTTTCTTTTTCTTTTTTATTTTCGTTTTCTGTTCTTATCTTTTGTTTTCTTGTGTGTTCTTTCCCTTTCTCTTCCAATGTTCCCTTTTCTTTTCGTTTCTTTTTTCTCTTCTGGTTATTTTTCTTTTTCTCTTCTTTTTATCTTTTCTTTTTATCATTCTTTTGTTTCTTTTATTTTATTCTCTTTTCCTTTTCATTTCTCGTTTCTTTCTTTCCTTTTCTTTCTCTTTCCATTTTCTTTTTTTCTTTTTTTCTTTCTCTTTCCTTTTCCTTCCTTTTTCTCTTTTCCTTTTCCTTTTTTTTTTTTTTCCTTTTTCTGTTTTCTTTTCTTTCTTTCTCTTTCTTTTTTCTTCTTATTTTTCGTTTTCTTTTCTTTTCTTCTTTTTCTTGTGTCTTTTTTTCCTTTTCCCTTCTATCTTCCCCTTCTTTCCTTTTCTTTTTCTCTTTTTCTTTTTCTCTCTTTCTCTCCTTTTCCTTTTTTCTCATCTCATCTCTCTCACCTATCATCTTCATCATCTCATCTTCTCTCGTCTTTCTCTGTCTGGCCAGGCTATGCGGGACAAGTCGACCAACTGCTTCCAGAGTCTGCAGGTGGACTGCCAGTACGCCCGTGTGCATGGCATGGTCAACTTCACCACCTGTGACGGCAAAGAACAAATTGGTACATCTCACTCACTGGCACACATATGCACGCACGCGCGCACGCACGCATGCACACGCACCCACGCACGCACGCGCGCGCGCACGGACGTACGTACGTGAGCGCTTTGATTTGTTTGCTTTACAAGATTCAGCGCTATATAAATTCCATACATTATTTTGGTAAAGGGATAGCTCAGTGGTCGGAGCACTCGCTTTCCCCCAGCCAAGTTAAGCAGCGTCGAGCGTGGTTACCAGTTGGATGGGTGACCGTTTGCGCGCCTTGGCTTCAAGTACAGTTCCCCCAGTTCACCCAGCTGTAAATGGGTACCTGCCCTCTTTAGGGTCAGGGAAGGTAAAGCAGCGAGGGAGAGGGGATGGGCGCCGCCCTCAATATGCTGGCCCTAGAGAAGTGAGGTCTCTGACGCCTCGCTCCCCTACGACCTTATAGGTTATGGGACTCCTTTACTTTACTTTACTACATTATTTATTATTATTATTATTATTATTATTATTATTATGCATGCACGCACATAAGCACATACATACACTCACACTCACACACACTCACTCACACACCACTCACTCATGCACACTCACTCACACATACACACAGACACACACACAGACACACTTTCTCTCACACACACACACTCACACACACACACACACACACACACACACACACACACACACACACACACACTCTTTAAAAATTGAAAAATCATTCTATGTTGGTAAACATCATTCGATTTTTACGGCAGAATTAGTAGCAGTCTTAATGGCTCTAAATATTGTTCTTGATTTGCCATTGTATATATTTCAAATCCTTATTTGTGTTGATTCTAAGTCGTTATTGTATGCTTTAAAATCCTTGTGGTACAAGAAAACTTCAAACATTGCCTTAGAGATTAATCATGTCATATACCTTTTAACCTTAAAGGGCACAAATGTCACTTTCTGTTGGGTGTCTTCACACAGTGGATTCTTTCCAAATGAGTGGGCTGATAGAGCTGCTAAAAGAGGTGCAAAGCATGAAGGGAAATCAGCAACATTGCACGTGCCTTTATCATTACAAGAGGGCTACCACTTATTAGAACAAATATCATGGAGAAAGGTCACAGAAACCTATCACCTAAAAGAGAGATTTCTAAACAGATCTGTCATCAAAACTGACAAAGCAAGAGTGGTGAGCCATTCTAAGGCTTGCTCAAATATCTCCACAGCAAGAAGAGTGAATAGTTTGTTTTATAGAATAAAACTTAATGCATTCGTAACCAAATTCAGTAGACACAGTAAATGTCTGTGTGGTGAGAATATTTCTAATGCTCATATAATATTTGAATGTAAGAATACAAAAGCTTTTTTACCCCAATTTTCTGAAAACTCCCTTAGAAGCATATTCAATAATTTGAATTTGGCATTTGATATTGCAAATGGTGTCTGGTACAGTCCTATAGGACATTTGTTATAGTTTCATTAACGTTAATCACTTGTTATGTTTTTGTTTCGGTGAGGGTTTTTTAAATTATTGTATCTTTTGCTTTGCACGGTTTCTTTTCATGGTTAGACTACTTTTCCCCCCTCGCATTTTTCAGTACGGCCTCCACCACCACCTCAATTCTCGTACACCCCCTGTATATATATTTATTTTCTCGTCTAATATCACTGAGAGTGAACAGACGTAAAATCGAAGACAACAACAACAGCAACAACAACACACACACGTGCGCCCGCGCACCATAATGACCATTGTCTAGTAAAGACATAAACGTGTGTACGTGCGTGTGTGTGTGCGTGTGTATGTGTGTGTGTGCGTGTGTATGTGTGTGTGTGCGTGTGTGTGCGTGCGTGCTCGCGGCGCGGCGTGGTTGGTGTGTGTGTGTGTGTGTGTGTGTGGTGTGTGTGTGTGTGTGTGTGTGTGTGTGTGTGTGTGTGTGTTGTGTGCGCGTGTGGGTGTGCATGCAGGGTGGGCGGGCAGTGTGTGTGTGTGTGTGTGTGTGTGTGTGTGTGTGTGTGTGTGTGTGTGTGTGTGTGTGTGTATGTACATGTGTGTTTGTGTCGTGTGTGTATGTACATGTGTGCGTGTATGTACATGTGTGTGTATGTACATGTGCGTGTGTGTGTGTATGTATATGTGTGTGTGTGTATGTACATGTGTGTGCATGTATGTACATGTGTGTGTGTATGTATGTACATGTGTGTGCATGTATGTACATGTGTGTGTATGTATATACATGTGTGTATGTACATGTGTGTGTGTGTATGTATGTACATGTGTGTGTATGTACATGTGTGTATGTACATGTGTGTGTATGTACATGCGTGTGTGTGTATATACATGTGTGTGCATGTACATGTGTGTGCATGTATATACGTGTGTGTGTATGTATATACATGTGTGTGCATGTACATGTGTGTGTATGTATATACATGTGTGTGTATGTATATACATGTGTGTGTATGTACATGTGTGTGTATATGTACATGTGTGTGTGTGTGTATGTACATGTGTGTGTATGTATATACATGTGTGTGTATGTACATGTGTGTGTGTATGTACATGTGTGTGTATGTACATGTGTGTATATACATGTGTGTATGTACGTGTGTGTGTGTATGTACATGTGTGTGTATGTACATGTGTGTGTGCGTGTATGTACATGTGTGTGTATGTATATACATGTGTGTATGTACATGTGTGTGTGTATGTACATGTGTGTGTGTTGTTGTATGTACATGTGTGTATGTACATGTGTGTATGTACATGTGTGTGTATGTATATACATGTGTGTGTATGTATGTACATGTGTGTGTATGTACATGTGTGTGTATATGTACATGTGTGTGTGTGTATGTACATGTGTGTGTATGTATATACATATGTGTGTATGTATATACATGTGTGTGTATGTACATGTGTGTGTATTATACATGTGTGTGTGTATGTACATGTGTGTGTATGTACATGTGTGTGTATTATACATGTGTGTGTATGTACATGTGTGTGTGTATGTACATGTGTGTGTATGTACATGTGTGTGTGCGTGTATGTACATGTGTGTGTATTGTATATACATGTGTGTATGTACATGTGTGTGTGTATGTACATGTGTGTGTTGTGTGTGTGTATGTACATGTGTGTATGTACATGTGTGTATGTACATGTGTGTGTGTATGTACATGTGTGTATGTACATGTGCGTGTGTGTATGTACATGTGTGTGTATGTACATGTGTGTATGTATATACATGTGTGTGTATGTATGTACATGTGTGTGTATATGTACATCTGTGTGTGCGTGTATGTACATGTGTGTGTGTATGTACATGTGTGTGTATGTACATGTGTGTGTGTGTATGTATGTACATGTGTGTGTGTGTATGTACATGTGTGTGTGTTATGTACATGTGTGTGTGTATGTACATGTGTGTGTGTATGTACATGTGTGTATGTACATGTGTGTGTATGTACATGTGTGTATGTACATGTGTGTATGTACATGTGTGTGTATGTACATGTGTGTGTATGTACTTGTGTGTATGTACATGTGTGTGTGTATATACATGTGTGTGTATGTACATGTGTGTATGTACATGTGTGTGTGTATGTACATGTGTGTATATACATGTGTGTGTGTGTGTGTTGCAGGGTGGGCGGGCAGTGTGGGGCAGGACAGCTGTCAGTGCGGCGTCACGCGTCACTGCGCAGGGGGCAAGGACTACAAATGTCACTGTGACCTGGCGGACGGCCAGTTCCGCAAAGATGGAGCCGTCATCATCCACAAAAGTCGTCTGCCAGTCTGCAAGGTGCTTAGTCTGTGTAGCTACTTAGTTATGTGTCTGTGTGCCTGGGGTTTATCACAGTTCTTGATTCAACCCTTGACGCTGGGGGCAACAGCAAAAGTGTGAGGCTGTATGACCATCAGTGGCTTTCTGTCCCACTCATGGAATTCCACTTAGTCTTTTAGTGATCGACTATGACTCTCTGACTAGGAGGCTTGATTTGCTACAGTCCTTATTATGTGCTGCAGCCCTGGGGGTTAGTTGGTCTTTGGAGAACATCTCCAACGCTGACTGTCCTTACGCCCACTTGGCCGAGAGAGTGGGGATGTACTGTGGGCAAGGCATCTGTAGTTGGCCTTTGGCAAACATCTCCAACGCTGACTGTCCTTATGCCCACTTGGCCGAGAGAGTGGGGATGTGCTGTGGGAAAGGCATCTCCACTATAATCAAATTTCTGCCCAATTTCCGAAACAGCAGCTGCCTCCTGTGCTGTTTTGGAGGTCATCGTCGGACACGACGGACAAACATACGATATGCTTTTATGTCGAGGATAGTGCAATAAGCAGTCGTGATGTGCTTTTTTTCATCCAGTTCCTGTGTGCATGCAGTTTTGTCAATTTTGTCTTCCGTTCCCACCGGCACACAATGTCCTAACTCTTCCGAAAAGCGGAACAGGGTTTTAACGTGTGCGCAAAATGTTCTGCGTGCGTTCGCACACGGGACCTCGGTTTATAGTCTCATCCGAAGGACTTTTGGGGGAGAGTGGAGTCTGTACTGATATTAACTCCAGGAGAAAATATCCACTTGAACGGCAATCGAACCCGGGTCGTCAGATTGCGAGCGCAATGTTCTAACCACTTACGTTTTTCGTAAGAGTAGGCTATTGTGTGCCGGTGGGAACAAAAGACAGAATTTAGAAAACCGCATTTACGCGGGGACTTGATGTAAAAAAGCATCTCTCTCTCTATCTCTCTATCTGTCCCGTAGTCTGACGACCGTGGGTGCACCCTCAAAGACTCAACAACTAGTTCCCCCCATTCCTCTCTCTGTTCTGCCTTTCTCAGGGTTTTGTTGAGTTCTAGGCCTGTCCATTCGCTGATGTTATCCTCCCAGCTCTTCCTTGGTCTGGCTCTTCTTCTTCCTCCTTGGACAGTGCCTAAGCATATAAGTGCTTATTCCATTATCCTCGATATAAAAGAATAAAATAGAAAAATAAAATAAACACACACCAAAATCGTTTTTTTAAAAATCTAGGGCTATCCCCTCTTCTTCTGTATTGGGTACAGTTCATTGGTGGTAATGTTAGGCATTTCGCAGAAGGACAGCTCAGAATAGGCACTCCCCTCAGGATAGCCGGGTTGGTTAGAGCGTTGCGCGTTGCGCTCGTGATCCTCTAACCCGGGGTTTGAATCCCGTTCCAGGGGGCTATTTTCCTCTGAAGTTAAATATCAGTGCCGACTCCACTTCTCCCAAAAGTCCTTCTTCGGATGAGACTATAAAGCGAGGTAGGTCCCGTGTGCGAACGCACGCAGAACATCTAGCACTACACGTTAAAACCTGTTCCGCTTTTTAGAAGAGTAGGCCATTGCGTGCCGGTGGGAACGGATTAAAAAATTGACAAAACTGCATGTATACAGACGGAGACTGGGTGTTTGAAAAGAAAAGAAAGCATATGTGCTTATTCCATTTTCCTCGAAAGATTAAGATAGAAAGAAAGAAAGAAAAAAAGAAAGAAAGAAAGAAAGAAAAAAAAAGAAAAAAGAAAGAAAAGAAAAGAAAGACAAAGAAGAAAGAAAGAAAGAAAGAAGAGAGAAAGAAAGAAAGAAAGAGAGAGAGAAAGAAAGAATAAAAAGAAAGAAAAAAGAAAGAAAGAAAGAAAGAAAGAAAAGAAAGAAAGAAAGAAAGAAAGAAAGAAAGAAAGAAAGAAAGAAAGAAAAAGAAAGAAAGAAAGAAAGAAAGAAATTCGTCACTGTGAGAAAGCTGAGGCTGTAAACACGCCACTGATTGAAAAATGTTGTGCGTGCATGACAGTTTGCACGCATCTCGCCATTACAGGCCATACTCCGCATTCAGAGGAGATTTTCCCCTTTAACGGAAAGTTACATTTTATGCTAAGAGTTCGTCGTTGATGAAGACCTCACCATAGAGGCAGTCATACTCCGACTTCAGAGGAGTTTTTCTCCTTTAACGGAAAGTTACATTTATTTATTTATTCTTTTATATCGAGGATAATGGAATAAGCACTCATGTGCTTTTTTACATCCAGTCCCCGTGTGTATGCGTTTTTGTAAATTTTGTCATCTGTTCCCACCGGCACACAATGGCTACTCTTTCGAAAAGCGGAACAGGATTTAACGTGTGCGCAAGATGTTCTGCGTGCGTTCGCACACGGGGCCTCGGTTTATAGTCTCATCCGAAGGACTTTGACATTCAGTTCGATTTTTTTTCTCTGCTGAAATTCGGGCTGCTCTCCCCCAGGAAAGAGCGCGTCGCCACAAGAGCAGCGCCACCTTTTTTTTTTTGGTCTGCAACTGTATTTGTTTCTCTATCAGAGTGGCTTTTTTCTAAGAATTTTGCCAGGGACAACTCTCTTGTTGCCGTGGGTTCTTTTACGTGCGCTGAAAATTTTGTGAAACACGCGGGACCTCGGTTTATCGTCTCATCCGAAAGGCTAGCGCCTAGACCACCACTTATGGTCTAATGGATGGGGGAAAAAGTTTCGGGCCCAAACGGGATTCGAACCACGCACACTTCCGACCTGGACTTTTCGCTTTCTAGGCAGGCGCGTTACCTCTAGACCACCGATCAGAATCAGAATCAGAAATTATTGATTGTCATAAAAGTCACATGGACCTATTTGACACAACAAAATAAACTCTCCATAATTCAATAAATAATACAACATATTACCCACTGGTCAGCCTGACTGATATGATGTGCATGAAAAAACCCAACTATGTTGCATTATATTTTATTTTAGTTGAGCTCTTTTTTTCAAAACAGGTATCAACATAATTCATTATTTCAGCTTGATGATTGTCAGTTACAATTATTTTGCTTTAGTTTGTCTATATCATTCATATATTCTTTGACACCAGCATTTAGAGTATTAAAGAAGTTTTTTTCTTTGTTCGATATGAAAAATGCACTCATTCACTAAATGAAAGTCGTCTTCTATTTCGTTAACAGTATTGACAAGTTCTATTCTCTCTTGATATGTTTTATGTCTTCCTTTCTCTATCATCAAGTCATGGCAAATTGTACGAAATTTATCCCAAAAAGTTTTTCTATGGTTTTTTGTTTTCACAGTTAATCAGATATGGTTCTAATCTATATAGTCTTTGGTCACAAAGTTATAGAAGTTAACTTTTGTGGAATCTTGTTTCTGGTTGATCCAAAACGTTGTATATAAACCTCCCAGTTTCATTTTGCACTGCATGGCATAATCGATGCGCATCAAGCGTACTTTGGTTTTCCCGTACATGTTTAAAGCCAATGTTATTCAGAACATTTTTAACGGTGCTGATCCAACGATCATCTTCATTAGCATTAAGTTAACAATTAACATTGCTAAAGGTTTATTGTTAAGTCCTATAGGCTATTTATTGTAGTTCTTGTAGTTATTTTTGAATTTCATTTTTTTTTTAATTTTAAATTCTGTTCTTCATTTGTTCATGTTAAGAATACTATTTCCTTTGTTATTACTATTTATTACACCCACAAGCGCGCATGCATGCAGGGACGCCCACACACACGCACACTCACACTCACACACACAGAGTAGATCTCTCTCTCTCTCTCTCTCTCTCTCTCTCTCTCTCTCTCTCTCTCTCTCCTCTCTCGGGCTTTATTTTATTTTATCATCATATATCCCTAAGGGCGGGGACTGGATGTAAAAAAGCACATGGGTGCTTATTCATTATCCTCGAAATAAAAGAATTTGTCATTGTCATTGTCTCTCTCTCTCTCTCTCTCTCTCTCTCTCTCTCTCTCTCTCTCTCTCTCTCTCTCTCCTCTCTCTCTCTCTCTCTCTGTCGCTCTCTCTCTTGCTCTCTCTCTCTCTCATATTCAGTCTCCTACTTTAGGATCGTCTGGTATTACTTAAAGTGGAAAGACGTTAAAATTGAAGACTTACTTACTGAATGAATGAAGGTAGCTGCATTCCGACATTAGAGGAAACAGGTATGATCATTTTTTGTACACTGTGCAGGTATGCCTATCCCTGGATGGAATTCCAGCCAACATGAGCAAAGTCATCCCAGTAAGACGACTGAGGTATTATGTGTCCAGTCTCAACTGTCATGCCGGCCCCGGAAGACGTAAGATGGCTACCTATTTTCTTTCTTTTTTTTCTCTCTCTTTTTTGGGGTGGTTTGGTTCAGTGTGGAAGACGAAAACATTCTGCTTGCCTGTCTTGTGTTGAATTGTATTGTGTTGTGGTGTGATGTGGTGTGGTGTAGTGTAGTGTAGTGTGGTGTGGGTGTGGTGTGGTGTAGTGTGGTGTGGTGTGGTGTAGTGTGGTTGTGGTGTGGTGTGGTGTAGTGTGGTGTGTGGTGGTGTGGTGTAGTGTGGTTGTGGTGTTGTGGTTGTGGGGTGGTGTGTGTGTAGTGTGGTGTGGTGTGTGTGTGGTGTGGTGTGTGGTGTTGTGGGTGTGGTTGTGGTGTGTGTAGTGGGTGTGGTTGGTTGTGTGGTGTGGTTGGGTTGTGGTGTGGTTGTGGGTGGTTGGTGTGGTGTGGTGTGGTTGTGGTGTAGTGTGGTGTGTGGTGTGGTGTGGGGGTGGTGTGGTGTGAGTGTGGTGTAGTGTAGTGTGGTGTGGTGGGTGTATGGTGTGGTGTAGTGTGGTGTGGTGTAGTGTAGTGTGGTGTGGTGTGGTGTAGTGTAGTTTAGTGTGTGTGGTGTAGTGTGGTGTAGTGTAGTGTGGTGTGGTGTGGTGTAGTGTAGTG
>CM054159.1:52279695-52282195 GCA_028751875.1 Rapana venosa | reverse complement strand
ATGACCATCTTGCACAGTCTGATGCTGAAAAATATTTACTGCGCTCAAAGGGTTGGTTCCAGTTTCTTTTGATCTTAGGTGCTGGTTAGGTTAGGTGGGTGGGTGGGTGGGTTGGTAGGTGAGTTGATTGGTTGGTTGGTTTGTTGGTTGCATGGTTGGTTGGGTGGTTGGTTGGTTTGGTGGGTGGGTGGGTGGGTTGGTTGGATTGGTTGGTTGGTTGGTTGGTGAGCTGGTTGGTTGGTGAGTTGGTTGGGTGGGTGGGTGGGTGGTTGGTGAGTTGGGGATTGGGTGGATGAGTTGGTGGGTGGATGGGTGGGTTTGTTGGTTGTTAGTTGGCTGCTTGCTTGCTTGCTTGGTTGTTGGTTGGTTGCTTGGTTGCTTGGTAAGTGGGTTGATGGGTGGTTCGGTAGATGAGTTGGTGGGTGGGCGGGTGGGTTTTTTGGTTGGTTGGTTGATATGTTGGCTGGTTGGCTGACCATTCTACATAGCCCGATGCTCAAGAAAGTTTAATGCACTATGTCTGTCTGTCTCTCTGTCTGTCTGTCTTACATATGTAACGATGTATGTATGCTTGCATGTATGTATGTATGTATGTATGTATGTATGTATGCATATATGTATGTATTATGTATGTGTGTATAGATAGATAGATAGATAGATAGATAGATAGATAGATAGATAGATAGATAGATAGATAGACAGACAGACAGACAGACAGACAGACAGACAGACAGATAGATAGATAGATAGATAGATAGATAGATAGATAGATAGATAGATAGATAGATAGATAGATAGATAGATAGATAGATAGATAGATAGATAGATAGATAGATAGATAGATGGATAGATAGATAGATAAGTAGGTGGATGGATGGATGGATGGATGGATGGATGGATGGATGCAACCTTATTTTTATAGACTCGTGTGATTTATTTCCTGTTAATACTTAAAACCAATTTTGTGTTCGTCAATAATCATTCAAAGAAAATTTTAATGCAGTATTTTTTCAGTAGTTGTTTTTCTTTTTTATGCCCCAAAGGGGCTAAAAGTATTTCTTTATATTTGATTCTTGATTTTTTTTTTCCCTTCTATTTACTTGGGTGGTATTTTTAATTCTTGATTTTTGATTCTTGATTTTTTTAATGTATTTTTTTATTCTTGACTTTTCATTTTTGATACTTTATTTTCCACTCGTGATTTTTTGGGGGGGATTCTTGGTTCTTGATTTTTTTTAATATTTATTTTTATTCTCATTTATCTATTCTTTGATTTATCATCATCATCATCATGATTTATCATCATCAGTATTATTATTAGCATCATCATCACCATTATTATTTTTATTTTTATTTTATTATTTATTATTATTATCATCATCATTATTATTATTATCAATGTTATTATTATTATCATCATCTTCATCATCATTATTATTATTATTATTATTAATTTATTTTTTTAATTTTTGGTGCAGGTCTACTTTTTCTGCGTGCCAGAAAACAGGCCAGATTTCAACATGACCGGAAAGGACGGCTGGCGAGACATTTATGGCACACTCCACAAAAGCTGGACTCGTCTGCTACCGGAGGGTAAGCCTGTGTCTTCCTTAGAAAAAAAAAAAAAGATCTCTAATATTACGCTACGGTTGAAAGATCCTCGAGTGTTCTGTACGTCACGGAAACACGAACATACCCAGCATGCATCCTGGGATCAGAGATCTACGCTAGGATGTGAGCATAGCCATCGCATAGCAACAAACGAGCTGTTGTTAACTCCAGAGAAAAATCCTCTTGAACGAGAATCGAGCCCCGGGTCAGCAGATCACGAATACATCACTCTAACCACCAGGCTATCCCGTCCCACTGGATTCCTAATATCAAGTACATTCGATTTGTTTTGCTCTACAAGATTCAGCGCTATGTAAATTCAATGTATTTTTCTTCTTCTTCTTCTTCTTCTTCTTCTTCTTCTTCTTCTTCTTCTTCTTCTTCTTCTTCTTCTTCCGCAATTTTTCTTCTTCGCAATTCTTCTTCTTCTTCGCAATTCTTCGTCTTCTTCTTCTTCGCAATTCTTCTTCTTCTTCTTCTTCTTCTTCTTCAAATTCTTCAAATTCTTCAAATTCTTCTTCTTCTTCTTCAAATTCTTCTTCTTCTTCTTCTTCGCAATTCTTCTTCTTCTTCGCAATTCTTCTTCGCAATTCTTCTTCTTCTTCGCAATTCTTCTTCTTCTTCGCAATTCTTCTTCTTCTTCGCAATTTTTCTTCTTCTTCTTCTTCTTCTTCTTCTTCTTCTTCTTCTTCTTCTTCTTCTTCTTCTTCTTCTTCTTCGCAATTTTTCTTTGCAATTCTTCTTCTTCTTCTCTTCTTCTTCTCTCTTCTTCTTCTTCTTCTTCTTCTTCTTTCATTTTTGTGTCTTTTCTTTCCAGAGATCGAACATAGTTCGGTGTGTGACGAGTTTTCCGAGCTGTGTGCCAAATGCAAAGACCCCATCCGTGGCT
>CM054159.1:52257195-52259695 GCA_028751875.1 Rapana venosa | reverse complement strand
GGCTGGCTGTTTCTTTGTCTGGTTGGCTGGCTCACTGGCTTGCCGGCTTACTGGCTGGCTGGCTGGCTGGCTGTATCACTGGCTCTCTGGCTGGCTAATCTGGCTGGCTCCCTGGGTGGATAGCTCTCTAGCTTACTGGTTGGCTGGCTGTCAGTCTGGCCAGCTGAATATATGGATGGATAGCAGAGTCTTTCAGTGCTGTATTCACAGTCAGGTTATGTACACTCTCTATCTACGCCCCCCTGTTTGTCTCTTTTACACACTCGCGCACACACACACACACACACACACACACACACACACACACACACACACACACACACACACACACACAAGCTAACACTTACTTTTAATCAACTTTATCTGATTTCCTTTGCTGGCTTTTTATGTATATATTTCCACGAGTTCTAATCGCTAGATCAGGGTTTTTTTTCCTTTTTATCTACCCTTCATTCAACTATCCAAACAAACACACTGGCATTAACTTCTCATTTCTCTCCCCTCCTCATTACCTAATATCACTTTCTAGTGGACAGATATTAAAACGAATACACATTACACACACATATGCACACGTATACACACATACACAACACGTACATAACACAAAACATACACACACGCACTCACACACACACACCACACCACATCACATACACATACACACATAGACATAACACACATCACACACACACACACACACACACACACACACACACACACCATACACACACACACGAACACATACACAAAACCACACACACACACACAACAACACAACACAACACGAGCACACGCACACAACACACACATATACACCCCCTCCCACACACACACACACACACGAACACATACACAAAACCACACACACACAACACAACACAACACGAAAGCACACACGAAGTCAAAATGAAAACAATATATTGCCCCAAACATTTATGTGACAGAACTTTGAACACAACTAATTAATCATTGCCATTCTTCCCGACAAATCAATGAGTATTATGCTTTGTGCCATCAGACATCAACCACTGTGTCACACATCACTGCCATGTCCTGACACTAATTATGCTTTGTGCCATCAGACATCAACAAGTGTGTCATTAATCCTTGCCATGTCCTGACAGCAATTATGCTTTGTGCCATCAAACATCAATGACTGTGCCATTAATCCTTGCCATGTCCTGACAGTAATTATTCTTTGTGCCATCAAACATCAATGACTGTGCCATTAATCCTTGCCATGTCCTGACAGCAATTATGCTTTGTGCCATCAAACATCAACCACTGTGTCACACATCACTGCCATGTCCTGACACTAATTATGCTTTGTGCCATCAGACATCACGACTATGCTTTGTGCCATCAGACATCAACCACTGTGTCACACATCAATGCCATATCCTGATACTAATTATGCTTTGTGACATCAGACATCACGACTATGCTTTGTGGCATCAGACATCAACGAGTGTGTGCTAAAATCTTTCATTCTTTCCAAACTGATATATCTCTGAATGCTGTTACCTAATCCACCAAATGATTAACAATAATTAATATTGTTCTTTGTGACATCAGACATCAACGAGTGTGTCGCAAATTATTGCCGTGTCCTGAAACTGACAATAATCAATATCATGCTTTATGACATCAGACATCAACAACTGTGTCACACATCAATACCATGTCCTGACACTCATAATGCTTTGACATCAGACATCAACCAGTGTGTCACAAATTATTGCCATGTCCTGACACTAATAATAATCAATATTGTTCTTTATGACGTCAGACATCAGCAAGAGTGTCACACATCAATGCCATGTCCTGATACTAATTATGCTTTATGACATCAGACATCAACAAGTGTGTCACACATCAATGCCGTGTCCTGACACTGACAAAATGATCAATATTGTTCTTTGTGACATCAGACATCAACAGCTGTGTCACACATCAATGCCGTGTCCTGACACTGACAAAATGATCAATATTGTTCTTTGTGACATCAGACATCAACGAGCGTGTCACACATCAATGCCGTGTCCTGACACTGACAAAATGATCAATATTGTTCTTTGTGACATCAGACATCAATCACTGTGTCACACATCAATGCCGTGTCCTGACACTGACAAAATGATCAATATTGTTCTTTGTGACATCAGACATCAATCACTGTGTCACACATCAATGCCGTGTCCTGACACTGACAAAATGATCAATATTGTTCTTTGTGACATCAGACATCAACCGTGCAACATCATGCGTTCACACATCATATGCGTTGTGCCCATAGACATCACACTGTCACAAAATGCGATCCGACATAAATTGTTCTTTGTGACATCAGACATCAATCACTGTGTCACACATCAATGCCGTGTCCTGACACTGACAAAATGATCAATATTGTTCTTTGTGACATCAGACATCAATCACTGTGTCACACATCAATGCCGTGTCCTGACACTCATTATGCTTTGTGACATGAGACATC
>CM054159.1:52242195-52249695 GCA_028751875.1 Rapana venosa | reverse complement strand
GCTGCAAGCGGCAACGGAACCGTGCGGGTCAGTAAACCACCTACCACCCACCCACCCACCACACACACACACACCACACCTTTGGTTTTTCTGTTCATTGGTCAGTAACCTTTTTGTTTTTTTCTGGTCATTGGTCAGTAACATTTGGTCAGTAACCTTTGGTTTTTCTGTTCATTGGTCAGTAACCTTTGGTTTTTCTGTTCATTGGTCAGTAACCTTTGGTTTTTCTGTTCATTGGTCAGTAACCTTTGGTTTACTGGTCATTGGTCAGTAACCTTTGGTTTACTGGTCATTGGTCAGTAACCTTTGGTTTACTGGTCATTGGTCAGTAACCTTTGGTCAGTAACCTTTGGTTTACTGGTCATTGGTCAGTAACCTTTGGTTTTTCTAGTCATTGGTCAGTAACCTTTGGTTTACTGGTCATTGGTCAGTAACCTTTGGTTTACTGGTCATTGGTCAGTAACCTTTGGTCAGTAATCTTTGGTTTACTGGTCATTGGTCAGTAACCTTTGGTTTTTCTAGTCATTGGTCAGTAACCTTTGGTTTACTGGTCATTGGTCAGTAACCTTTGGTTTACTGGTCAGTAACCTTTGGTCAGTAACCTTTGGTTTACTGGTCATTGGTCAGTAACCTTTGGTTTTTCTAGTCATTGGTCAGTAACCTTTGGTTTACTGGTCATTGGTCAGTAACCTTTGGTCAGTAACCTTTGGTTTTTCTAGTCATTGGTCAGTAACCTTTGGTTTACTGGTCATTGGTCAGTAACCTTTGGTTTACTGGTCATTGGTCAGTAACCTTTGGTCAGTAACATTTGGTCAGTAACCTTTGGGTTTTCTGGTCATTGGTCAGTAACCTTTGGTTTTTCTGGTGCTGTTGTTTTCTTTCGGTTTTTGTTGTGTGGTTGGTAGGTGTGTGTGTGTGTTTGTGTGTGTGTGTGTGTGATGGAGGGGTCGGGGGAGAGGGGGTAGAAGGGAGTTGACGAGGGGGAGGGTGTGGGCAGGAGGGAGGAAGTTGTTGTTGTTGTTGTTTTGGGGGTTGTGGTTTTGGGGTTTTTTTGTTGCTGCTGTTGTTGATTTTTTTTTGGTGGGGGTGTCTTTTTATGCTTTGTTGGTTTTTTTTGGGGGGGGATTGGATGGGGATTTTTTGGTTGTTTGGGTTTTTTTTTCTTTTTGTTGGGTGATGTGTGTTTCTTTGTTGTTGTTTTTTCCATTGTGGAATGTGTCTGTGTGTGTGGGTGGGGAAGTGGAGGGGCAGTGTGCGCATGTGTGTGTGTGTGTGTGTGTGTGTGTGTGTGTGTGTGTGTGTGTGTGTGTGTGTGTGTGTGTGTGTGTGTGTGTGTGTGGTGTAGTGTAATGTAGTGTAGGGGAGTGTTGTGTTTTGGCTTTTTGGTTTTTGTCTGTCTCTCTCTTTGTCTCTCTGTCTCTTCTCTCTCTCTGTCTCTTCTCTGTCTCTCTGTCTGTCTGTCTTTGTCTGTCTGTCTGCCTCTATCTGTCTGTCTGTCTCTATCTGTCTCTCTGTCTCTCTCTCTCTTTCTCTCTCTTTCTCTCTTGCCTACCCAGCCCATTCTCCTGCCTTTTTTTCAAGCAAATCTGAAGCTTTTTTTTTTTTAATTCTTTTCAACGTCTTAATCAATGAACTGCCCTGAAGTCGGAACGTGTCGGCTGAGACCAGCGGGCAGACCTCCTGCAGAGTTACAAGCACAGGAGAAGGCCAGGCACTCAAAACGCATACTGCCGAAAAATGGCTATGCATTAGGGAACGAAGAAGAAGGAGGAGGAGGAGGAGGAGGAGGAAGAAGAAGAAGAAGAAGAAGAACAAGACAAGAACAAGAACAAGAAGAACAAGAAGAAGAAGAAGGAGGGGAGAAGAAGAAGAAGAACAAGAAGAAGAACAAGAAGAAGAGAAGAAGAGAACAGAAGAAGAAGAAGAAGAAGAACAGAAGAACCAGAAGAAGAAGAACCAGAAGAACCAGAAGAACCAGAAGAAGAACCAGAAGAAGAAGAAGAGCCAGAAGAAGAAGAAGAAGAACCAGAAGAAGAAGAAGAAGAAGAACCAGAAGAAGAAGAACCAGAAGAAGAAGAACCAGAAAAAGAAGAACCAGAAGAAGAAGATGAAGAAGAAACAACAAGAACAACAAAAACAAGAACAAAAAGAGCAACAAGACCAACAAGAACCGAAGAACAAGAACAAGAACAACAACAACAAGAACAACAAGAAAAACAACAAAAAGAACAAGAACAAGAACAACAAGAACAAGAACAAGAAGAACCAGAAACACAAGAGCTAGAAGAACAAGAAGATATTTGTGTTAAGACTAGACTTTAAGCTCTAGAACTATCATCACCATCATCACCATCATCCTCACCACCATCATCACCATCCACCACCACAATCATCACCAACCACCACCACCACCACCAACCACCACCACCACCATCCACCACCACCACCACCAACCACCACCACCAACCATCACCACAACCAACCACCATCACCACCACCAACCATCACCACCACCAACCACCACCATCACAATCACCATCACCACCACCATCATCACCAACAACCACCACCATCACAATCACCATCACCACCACCATCATCATCTTCTCGTCGTTTTCCAGACGACCGCAGACGAGTCCGTGTTCGGCAATTCCTGGATGGTGCCCAGTGCCAAGTGTGTACCCAGTTGCGAGCCCGTGCCACCTGACGAGACGTGCGTCATCAGCCGTGCCCAAGCCGAGCTGCTCTGTAACCAGGTGTACGACAGACGCGTGTCGCGCTTCAAGGTGAGTTCGTTCAGGCATCATGGCAAGGCAACCATCATTTTGTGTTTTTTCAGTGGGGGCTTGGAGTGGGGGGGGGGGGGGGAAGGATGGGGAAGGGGGAGGGGGAGGTGCAGGCGGGGGGGTTTGGGGGGGGGAGGTTGGGGGGTTGGGCGGGGGGTGGTGTTTGTTTGGGTTTTTTTTATAGTTTTGTTTGGGGTTGGGGGGGGGGGGTTGGGGTTTTTTTTTTTATAGTTTGTTTGGGGGTTGTTTGGAAGGGGGGGGGGGGGGTTTGGGGGGTAGCTTTGGTTTTTTACTATGTTTTCAGTTGGCTGGGAGGTGGGTTTGTTTGGGGTTGGGGTTTTTTTGGTTTTTTACTTTGTTTGAGGGTTGTTTTGGGGTTGGGAATGGGGGGGGGGGGGGGTTGGGGGGTAGCTTTGGTTTTTTTTACTAATGTTTTCATTTCTTTTCTTTTTTTTTCTTTTTTTTTTGTTCCTTGGCTAGAGCTCCGAGGTTCACCAATAAAAGTGAGATTTTTTTTTGGATTTTTTTTTGGGGGGGGGTGAAATGCGACCGTTTTTTTGCCCACCATGAAGGTAGCTGCATTCCGACTTCGGGGATGTATGTATGTATGTTGGGTATGTATGCGCGTGTTTCTGTAACTCGCCGAACGCTGAACATTGAATGACGTGATCTACAACGTGCATATTTTGATCTTCTGCATGTGTGTGTGTATACACGGAAGGGATTTAATTAAGGCACTGGCAGGTCTGCATTTGAAGTTGACATGACGTGGGAGATCGTAAAAATCCGTATCCTTAATTTACCAGACGCCACTGAGATTCAAACCCGCGATTTCATGGACAACAAGAGCGCCTGTTTAAAACGGAAAGAAAAGTCAAATCCCTCAACGATGGGCCCAAAAAACAACAACCAAAAATATATTAAACAATAACTAACCACAGCAACTTAAGTTCCCATCCATACATCAACTCCTTTGTGTTTGTAGTACGCACAGGAATTCCCTAAGATTTCCGGACACAAAACTTCTTTTAAGCAGAAAGGAAGAAAACATTCAATCTCTTAAAGACGCCCCAAAACAGCAACAACAACAACAACAACAACAACAACAACATAACTAACTTTCGGCCACATGAATGCGTGAAGACTTTCAGGCACTATGGGGCAGCTCAGTGGTCAGAGCACTCGCTTTCCCCCAGCCAATGTTAAGCAGCGTCGAGCGTGGTTACCACTTGGATGGGTGACCGTTTGCGCGCCTTGGCTTCAGTACAGTCCCCCAGTTCACCCATCTGTAAATGGGTACCTGCCCTCTTTAGGGTCAGGGAAGGTAAAACAGCGAGGGAGAGGAGATGGGCGCCGCCCTCAATATGCTGGTCCTAGAGAAGTGAGGTCTCTGATGTCTCACTCCCCTACGACCACATAGGTTAGGAAACACCTTTACCTTTTTTTTTATACCTGTTTCAACCAGAAAGGAAAAAACCCCAAACATCTCGAAGACACCCCAACAACAACAACAACAAACAAACAAACAAACAAACAAACAAATTATCTCATAAACTTTGTTTCCATCCACACCTTACCACTGAAGATTTTAAGCCACTACACCTTTTTAAAGCAGGGAAGGAAAAAACTCAACTCTCTCAACGACGTTTCACCACCACCACCACCACCACCAAAACATTAAACAATAACTAACCTCATCAACTTAAGTTCCCGTCCATCCATCCATCCACTCCTTTCTGTTTCTGCCCATATAAATACCTGAAGATTTTCGGCAACTGCACCTGTTTAAAGCAGAAAGGAAGAAAACTCAATTCTCTGAAAGACGCCCCCCCCCCCTCCCCCCAAACACCACCCAATATTAAACAACAAATAACCCCATCAACTTCAGTTTCTGTCCACGCCTTGCCACAGGAATGCCAGAAGAGGTTTCAGCACTTAAGCCTCTCAAAGATTCCCAAAACGACAACAACCACAACAACAACCACAACATTTTTCATGTTTCATTTCATTTCATTCTTTTCTATCAAGGATAATGGAATAAGCACTTATGTGTTTTTCTTTTACATCCTGTCCCCGTCTGTATGCGGTTTTGTAAATTGTGTTATCTGTTCCCACTGGCACACAATGGAATAAGCACTTGTGTGCTTTTTTACTTCTAGTCCCCGTCTGTATGCGGTTTTGTAAATTTGTTATCTCTTCCCACCGGCACACAATGGCCTACTCTTATGAACAGCGGAACAGGATTTCACGTGTGCGCAACAACAACAACAACAACAAGAAGAAGAAGAAGCAAAGAAACAACTAGCCCCATCATCAACAATTTAACCTCCCATCCATCCCATTCTTCCACTCCTTTACTGAACTGAATGTCAAAGTCCTTCGGATGAGACTATAAACCGAGGCCCCGTGTTCGAACGCATGCAGAACATCTTGCGCACACGTTAAATCCTATTCCGCTTTTCGGAAGAGTAGGCCATTGTGTGCCGATGGGAAACAGGTGACAAAAATTTTCAAAAACGGCATACATACGGAGACTGGATGTAAAAAAAAGCACGTGAGTGCTTATTCCATTATCCTCGAGAGAAAAAAGAAGTCATCTGAGCGCTTTGATTTGTTCTTGCTTTACAAGATTCAGCGCTATAATAAGTTCCATACATTATTATTATTATTATTATTATTATTATTATTATTTGATAATAATAATTATTATTATCATTATTGTCATTATTATTATCATCATCAATACTATTATCATCATTATTATTATCATCATCATTATTATTATTATCATCATCATCATCATTATTAATATTATCATCATCATTATTATTATCATCGTTATCATCATCATCATTATTATCATCATCATCACCATTATAATAATTATTAGTAGTATTATTGTCATCATTATTATTATCATTATTACCATCATCATCATCATTATTATTATTATTATCATTATTATTATCATCATCATCATCATAATCATCATCATCATCATCACCACCATCACCACCACCATCACCATCACCACCACCATCACCACCACCACCACCATCCACCACCACCACCACCACCACCAACCATCACCAACCACCACCACCACCATCACCACCACCATCACCACCACCACCACCACCAACCACCATCACCAACCACCATCACCAACCACCATCACCAACCACCACCACCATCACCACCAACCACCACAACCACCACAACCACCACAACCACCACCACCAACCACCAACCACCACCAACCATCACCAACCACCACCACCCATCAACCATCAATCACCACCATTATTTCTTTCTTTCTTCACGCGCGCGCCTGCCTCACAAAGGAGTGCCTGAAGAAGCTGGACTCGGCCAAGCTGCAGAGGCTGGAGAAGTCCTGTCACTTCGACATCTGCCGCGTGGAGACTGACGTGCAGGCCACCGTGTGCAAGCACGCGGAGCTGGTGGCCCAGGAGTGCCAGCTCAACACGCAGGTGGACGTCTCCAACTGGAGAACTGCCGACTTCTGCAGTGAGTGTGGCTTTGTGAGCTAGCGGAGTTTAAGGAACGGGGGGGGGGGGGGGGGGGGGGGGGTGGAGGTGGAGGGGGAGGTTGGGGGGGGGGGTGAGGGTGGGGGAGTGGGGGGGGAGGTGGGGGGGGTGTGGGTGGGTGGGGGTGGGGGTTGTGGGGGGTGAGGGTGGGGGGAGGGGGGTGTGTGGGTGTGGTGTGGGGGGTGTGGGGGTGGGGTTGTGGGGGGATGGTGGGGGTGGGGGGGGGTGTGTGGTGGGGGTGGGAGTGTGGGTGGAGTGTGGGGGGGGGGGTGTGAGGGGGGTTGTGTGTGGGGGGTGTGGGGGGTTGTGGGGGGTGTGGGGAGAGGGGTGTGTGGGTGGGGTGGGGGTGTGTGGGTGGGAGGGGGGTGTTGGGGGGGAGGGGGGAGAGAGGGGTATGGAGGGGAGTGGAAGGGAGAGAGGGGTAAGTTTAGGTGGTAAGTGTGTGTGTGTGTGTATGTGATTGTGTGTGTGATTGTGTGTGTGTGTGTGTGTGTGTATGTGATTGTGTGTGTGATTGTGTGTGTATGTGATTGTGTGTGTGATTGTGTGTGTGTGTGTATGTGATTGGGGTGTGTGTGTAGTGTGTATGTGATTTTTGTGTGTGATTGTGTTTTGTGTGTGTATGTGTGTGTATGGGGATTGTGTGTGTGATTGTGTGTGTGTTGTGTGTGTGGATTGTGTGTGTGTGGGTTGTTTTGTGTGATTGTGTGTGTGTGTGATTGTGTGTGTGATTGGTGTGTGATGTGTTTTTGTGTGCGGGGCGTGTGTGTTGTGTTTGTGGTGTGATTGTGTGTTGTATGTGATTGTGTGTGTGATTGTGTGTGTGTGGTGTGTTGTGTGTGTTGATTGTGTGTGTGATTGTGTGTGTGGGGTGTGATTGTGTGGTGTGTGTGATGATTGTGTGTGTGTTGTGGGGTGTGTGTGTGTATGTGGGGTATGTGATTTGTGTGTGATTGTTTTGTGTGTGTGTGTTGTGTGTGTGATTGTTGTTGGTTGTGATTGTGTGTGTGTGTGTGATTGTGTGTGTGTGTTTTGATTGTGTGTGTGTGTATGTGTGTTGTTGTGTGCGCGCGCGCGCGCGCGTGTTGTGTGTGTGGGGAGTGTGTGTGTGTGTGTGTGAGTGTGTGTGTGTGGAAAGGGAAAAAGAATAAAACATCGTTCATTGC
>CM054159.1:52207195-52237195 GCA_028751875.1 Rapana venosa | reverse complement strand
GCACATACTTGAAATGTGGCGTGGGGGCGGAGTGTGTGGAAGGGCAATGCCAGTGTAAGCCTGGCTACCAAGGCGACTGCGAAAAATGTCACGGTATGTATCAGGCATGGCTTTTGCTTCTTCGCATTCTTCTTTGCATTTGCTTTCGCATTCTTCTTTGCATTTGCTTTCGCATTCTTCTTCGCATTCTTCTTCGCATTCTTCTTCTTCTTCTTCTTCTTCTTCTTCTTCGTCTTTTTCTTCTTCTTCTTCTTCTTCTTCTTCTTCTTCTTCTTCTTTTCTTCTTCTTCTTCTTCTTTGTTTTCTTCTTCTTTGCATTCTTCTTCTTCTTCTTCTTCTTCTTCTTCTTCTTCTTTGTAGTCTTCTTCGTCTTCTTCGTCTTCTTTGTCTTCTTGTTCATTTCTTCTTCTTTGCATTCTTCTTCTTCTTTGCATTATTCTTTGCATTTGATTCTTCTTCTTCTTCTTTGCATCTTCTTTTTCTTTGCATTTGTCTTCTCCTTCTTCTTCTTCTTCCTCTTCTTCTTCTTTGTAATCTTCTTCTTCTTCTTTGTAGTCTTCTTCTTCTTCTTCATTTTTGCATACTTCTTTGCATTTGTCTTCTTCTTCTTCTTTTTCTTCTTTGCGTTCTTCTTTGCATTTGTCTTCTCCTTCTTCTTTCTTCTTCTTCTTCCTCTTTTCTTCTTCTTCCCTCTTATAGTCTTCTTCTTCTTCTTCTTCTTCTTCTTCTTCTTCTTCTTCTTCTTCTTCTTCTTCTTCTTCTTCTTCTTCGCAATTCTACTTCTGTTTCTTCTTCTTCTTCGCAATTCTTCGCAATTTTTCTTCAAATTCTTCTTCTTCTTCAAATTCTTCGTCAAATTCTTCTCTTTCTTCGTCTTTTTCTTCCCCCCCCCCCCTCTCCCCCCTTCTTGTCTTTTTACTACTTCAGTTTTGTTGTAACCTATGTAAGGTCGGTTGGAACTGTGCCCTATTTTATTGCTTTTTTTGTCCCTAAACTGATTCTTTTTCCTACAATTTGGTAGAAAGTAGACTGTGTTATGTGTTACCAAAAGCCGTGTGGCTTTGTTTTGTCACCCCCCCCCACGCTAGAGTCGCCGAGTTTCACCAATAAAAGTGAGATTTTTTTTTTTTGATTTTTGGGGGGGGGGTTGAAATGCGACCGTTTTTTTTTGCCACCATAGAAGGTAGCTGCATTCACGACCTTCGGGATATATGTATTATGTGGGTATGTGATTGTCGCGTCGTTTCTGTAACTCGCTAACGCTGAACATTGAATGACTGATCTACAACGTTGCATATTTTGATTCTTCTGCATGTGTGTGTGTAACACGGAAGTGGTTTAATTAAGCACTGGCAGTCTGCATTTTAAGTTGACATGACGTGGGGAGATCGTAAAAATCCGTATCCTTAAGTTTACCCAGACGCCACTGAGATTCAAACCCGCCGATTTCATGGACAACAAGAGCGCCCTGTTTAAAACGGAAAGAACGTCAAATCCCTCAACAGTGGGCCCCAAAAAACAACAACCAAAAATATATTAAACAATAACTAACCACAGTCAACATAAGTTCCCACTCCATAAATCAACATTCCTTTGGTTATGTAGACGCACAGGAATCCCTAAGATTTTCCGGACACAAAACTTCTTTTAAGCAGAAAGTAATAGAAAACATTCAATCTCTTAAAGACGCCCCAAAACAGCAACAACAACAACAACAACAACAACAACAAAAAGCTAACTTTCGCACATGAATGCGTGAAACCATTCAGGCACTATGGGGCGAGCTCAGTGTCAGAGCACCTCGCTTCTCCCTCCAGCCAATGTTAAGCAGCGTCGACGGATGTTACCACTTGGATGGGTGATCCGATTGCGCGCCTTGGCTTCAGTACAATTCCCCCATTCACCCATAAGTAAATGGGTACCTGCCCTCTTTAGGGTCAGGGAAGTAAACAGCGAGGGAGAGAGAAGGGCGCCGCCCTCATATGCTGGTCCAAGAGAAGTGAGGTCTCTGATGGGCTCACTTCCCCACGACACATAGGTTAGGAAACACCTTTACCTTTTTTTTTATACTGTATTCAACCAGAAAGGAAAAAAACGTCCCAACATCTCGAAGACACCCAACAACAACAACAAACAAAACAAACAAACAAACAAACAAACAAACAAATTTCAATCATAAACTTTGCTTCCATTCACCCCTTAAACCAACTGAAGATTATAAGCCACTACACCTTTTTAAAAGCAGGGAAGGAAAAACTCAACTCACTCAACGCACGTATCACCACCAACACCACCACACACCAAAACATTAAACAATAATCTAACATCTATCAACTTAAGTTCCCGTCCTTCCATCCCACCACTCCTTTCTGTTTCTGCCCATATAAAACAAAGATTTTCGCGCATCTGCATCCTGTTTAAAGCAGAAAGGAAAAAACTCCACAGACAACTCTCCTTTCGACACCATCACGACACACCACAAACCGCATCTCTCTCCACCCACAACACAAACGCGCGCCTAATATTTAATCTCTCTCTCTCACAATAACCCCATCCCCATCTGTCTCTCTCTATCTCTCTACTGCCGGCATACTAAGAGATATCAATATTAAACAACAAGCGACGACGACCGCGCCGTAGCGCCGCATCTAGGCTCTCTTCGCACAAACACATTAACCGGTCCCATCCTTAGACTAGAATCGTACGTCGCCTTTGCCTTGACAGGGAAATGCCAGAAGAGGTTTTCAGTCATCTTAAATGCCTCTCAAATGATTTCCCATAAACGACAACAACCACAACAACAACCACATTAAAACCTAAACTCTCTACTTTCATTTTCATTTCATTTCATTCTTCAATCAAGGATAATTGGAATAAGCAAGTTTAAGTTGGGAGGGGGTGGGGGGGGTGGGTGAAAGTTGGGGAAAATAGTTATGTTGTGTGTTGTATTGGTTTATTTTTGATATGTGATTGATTAAGGGGATAGTGTGTGAGGGGATTTGGGTAGGGTTTTTTAATTATATATGGTGGGTGGTATTGAAGGGGGTAAGTTATGGATGTATGTTTTTTGTTGGTGGATTTTGGATGAGAGAGTAGGACGTGTGGTTTGGGTGGATTGGTTGATTAGGGAAATATTAATAATATTAAGGGTGGATTTGGATTGTTTTAGGAAATGACATTATAAGGCACTATTGCTTTCTTTTACATCCTGTCCCCGTCTGTATGCGGTTTTGTAAATGGTGTTAATCTGTTCCCAACTGGCAACACAATGGTAATAAGCCACTTAGCGTGTGCTTTTTACTATCTAGTCACCCGTCCCTGTATGCGGTTTTGTAATTTCTGTTATCTCTCCCACCGTCACGAAACAATTGGCCTACTCTATGAACAACTGGAACAGGATTCACGTGTGCGCAAGATGTTGTGGCGTTCGTTCGCACACGGGACCTGGGGATTATAGTCTCATCGATAGACTTTTTACTGGGTAAATGGAGTATCTGCACTGATGTTTAACACCTCAAGTGTGAAAGAATATCCCGTGAACGTGAATCGTAACCACGGGGGATCCAGTCCCAGAATGGCAGATCGTCAATTTTCTAACCACGTAGGTGCTTATCCCTCCTCAACCACCACAGCAGCACCAGCCACACAACAACAACCACAACAAACAACACACAAAGACAGCACAATAAACAACTCAAGCCCCATCAACAACAATTTAACCTCCCAGCGCCATCCCATTCATCCACTCCTATACTGAACTGAGAGTAGAAATGTCAATGTCGCTTCTCGGATGCATGAACATATTAAACCCGAGGACCACCTTGTTTCATGAACCGAGTCATGCGAATCATCTGAGCGCTACTCGTTATTCAGAAGCTCAACTTTAAATCCTGGCGTTCCAAGCTTTTTCTAAGAGTAGGCCATATGTGTGCCGATGGGAAACAGTGACAAAAAATTCGAAAAACACGGCATTACACCCGGAGACTGGATGTAAAAAAAAGCACGTGAGTGTTTATTCCATTACTCGAGAGAAAAAAGAGTCACCTTAGCGCTTGAATTTGTTCTTGCTTTACACGATTTCAGCGCTATAATAATTTCCATAACATTATTATTATTATTATTATTATTATTATTATTATTATTATTATTAATTATAATTATTATTATTATTATTTGCTAATATAATTATTATTATCATTAATGTGTCAAAATTATTATCATCATCATACTATTATCATCATTATTATTATCATCACATTATAATTAATTATCAACAATCATCATCATTAATAGATATTAACATCATCAATAATACTTTATCAACGTTAACATCATCTCATATATCATCATCATCACATCACCCATTATAATAAAATATTAGTAGTATTATTGACATCAATATTATTATCATTATTACCATCATCATCATCATTATTATTATTATAATCATTATTATTTATCATCAATCTCATCATAATCATCATCATCATCATCACCACCATCACCAACACGGGGGACAACACCAATCACCACCACATCACCACCACCACCACCATCATCCACCACACCACCACCACCAACACATCACCAACCATCCACCAACCACCAACGACCACCACCATCACCACCACCACCAAACCACCAACCACCATCACCACCACCATCACCAACCACCACCAACCACCATCACCAACCACCATCACCACCACCATCAACCAACCACCACCACCATCACCACCAAACCACCACAACCAACCACAACCACACAACCACCACGAACACCAACCACCACCACCAACCACCACCAACCGTCCACCAACCACTCACCACCCATGCAACCATCAATCACCACCATTATTCTATTCTTTCTTCACACGCGCGTGCCTGCCTCACAAAGGAGTGCCTTAAGAAAGCTGGACTCGGCCAAGCTGCAAGGTCTGGAGAAGTCCTGTCACTTCGACATCTGCCGCGTGGAGACTGACGTGCAGCCACCGTGTGCAAGCACTGCGGGAGATGGTGGCCCAGGATATCCAGCACACACGCAGGTGGACGTCACCAACTGGAGAACTGCCAGACTTCTGCAGTGAGTGTGGCTTTGTGCGCTAGCGGATTTTAAGGGAGCGGGGGGTGGGTGGGGGGGTGGGGGGGGTGGGGGGGTGGGGGGGGGGGGGGGGGGGGGGGGGGGGGGGGGGGGGGGGGGGGGGGGGGGGGGGGGGGGGGGGGTGAAGGGGTGTAGGGGGAGGTAGAGGGGGGGGAGGGGGTGAGGGGGGGGAGATGGGGGGGAGGTGGGGGGGGTGTGTGTGGGTGGGGGGGTGGTGTGGGGGAAGTCAGGGGTGGGGGGAGGTTGTGTGGTGGGTGTGGGGGGGTTTTGGGGAGTGGATGTGGGGGGATGGTGGGGGTGGGGTGGGGGGTGTGTGGGTGGGGGTGGGAGTTTGGGTGGAGTGTGGTGTTGGTGGGGGGGGTGAGATTGGGGTTGAGGTTGGGGGTGGAGGGGGGGTTTGGTGGTGTGGAGTGGGGAGAGGGGAGTAGTGTGTGGTTTGGGGAAGTAGGGATGGGAGGGGGGTTGTATGGGTTGTATGTGTTCCTCTTTTGCATTGCGGTGTCCGATTCCTGGGCTCTTTTACGCTAAACTCTTTGTTACACTTTATTAGAGATATACATAGCAAGATAGAGTATCTATATATGATGATAGAGTATTTTATACATATCAATATATATATCAATATATATTACATAGCAATATATATATCAATATATATATATAACATACAATATATATATATAACATAATTATACATATCAATATATATATCAATATATATATAGATACAGTAATATTATACATATCATATATATATCAATATATCTTATATATATATACATAGATAGATCTAGAATATATATATTCAATATATATTTCATTATATATATATATCAATAGTTATATACAAAATATATATACATATTATATATATCTGACTCTATATATATATAAATATATAGATCAATTAAAACAATCAAGTATATATATCAATAGTATATATATATAGATATATATATATACCATATATATATCAAATATATACTATTCAATATATAGATATATATGCAATATATAGATATATATCAATATATATATCAATATATATATATATATATTCACTATATGATACCATATTCAAATATATATTCAATATATATATATATTACATTTAATATATATCAATAATTATCAATATATTATATATAATATCAATATAATATATAGTATATCAATTATATATATTCATATATATTATATATATCTCTCTCCTCTCCCTCTCTCTCTATATAGATATAGATATATTTATATATTATATATCTATATATATTATATTCCACACACTTATACCCTCCAACAACCCAACCCCACTAACCGAATCCCATTCCCCCACTCAGTCAAAATCGCCCCACTACCTCACCCAAACACATTCCCCCTGACACACCCATACCCCTCATCATATATATAATGATTTTTATTTTTTTTTTCGTTTGGTTGTTTTCGCTTAAGCTGTCTCCTTTTTAACTTCTTCTTTTCCTTTTAATTAATTATAGTATTTAACAAGTAAACGTGATTCTTTATTTATTCAATGCAACTCATTACTTTTACTTGCCTATGTTGCCTATCATAACTGTGTAATGCACTTTCATATGTAAGTTGTACAGGATAATAACACAGTAGCCCTCCAACCTTCCCATTTCTGCCCTCACACACAACGTAAGACGATATAATCCACCCACCCAACCGACGACGTAAATCTGTCGGCTCTCCTCAACATGAATTGGCACAAGACTGGTCTGTCCCCAACACACACACACACACTCACACACCCACACACACACACACCACACACAACACCCACCCACCCCCACACACACACACCCACATACAACCCCCACAACCAACCCACATCCCCCCCCACCCACACAATCAACCGACCCCCACCCACATATCCCACCCCTCACACACACACACACACACACACACACACACAATCTCCCACAGTAAAACACCCTCTAAGCTCTCACCCTACCCAGAGAAACAAAACAAAAAAAAAAAAACCAAACAAAAGAACCCTCCCACAACAAAAACCAAACAAAAACACCACACACAAAAACAAAAACCGCGTCAGAAAACCAAAACAAAAAAAAACACCAAAACGGGTCATTCACCCAAAAACCATCAACGGGTATTCCCGATCACGACACACACACACACACACACAAAAAAACCCACCACACCACAGCACACACGAACGGACTACAAAAACTTAACTCAACGATATGCAAACCCTAACCTTTCCAATCTGGACCAGTCCACAGGCGACAGACCTGCAAGAATCTTCAGGTCTGTATTTCAGACATCATCTTGACCGACACTTTGGACCTCATGCTCGCTTGGGATTGGGGGGGGCGCTGGCGTGGGGGGGGACCCAAAATATAGCTTCTTCATCACAGAAACGCAATGTGTATTTGCTTACACATGTGAGACTGTTGAATACGTATTTAATACATTTCCCTGTACATGGGAGTCTCATATAGTTATAAGAATATGAGTATAATTTAAATTATTTATCGTTACCAGAGAGAGTGCATGTGGCCACGACACACACACATGTACAAATCGCGAGTGAGTGCGCGAGTGCACGTGTGAGCGCGAGCGCAGAGTACACACACACACAGTGATGCTCTTCTCTCTCATCTCACACTGGAAAAGCAGAGGTAGATCGGTGAGTGGTGACGTCACAGGATATCACCTACTAAAAGTACAGCGCACACTACTACACACACACAGAACAATACACAGGGCGTGCGCTGAAGGCGGATCATACTCATCGACACTCGCGAGTATGCTCGACGCAACATATTATGAGTGTCATCGATATCTCTCTATCTCTATGATGAGGCGGCTTATTCTCGTTGTCCAATAATTATTAGCTGGGGTTTATAACCCGTATATTGATTATTTATTTTGGAATGTGTGTGAGTGACAGAGATATGTTAATTAGAGCTAGATGAGAGACGATAGTGACGCACACAGACACACACACGATATCTCACAGAACGGTAGAGTCGATGGTGTATTTGAATTGAAATAAATTAAGAGGTGTATCATGACTCTCCATTTTACACACACACACAATTTATGTATTTTCTCTGGTTGTTGAAGTAATGGTCAGAGGGTTGGGCGATGTGATTGACGGGGTAGGGGTAGGCTAGCGAGGAGAGATAGAGATAATATATCTATCTATCATTTGATTATGTAGGTTGTTTAGTGAGAAGGTAATATCTATAGGGTACTATACTTGAGGTGCGCGAGAGTGATTTCTCGATAGATTCAAGTGAGAGATTGTTATATCACACACCAAGAGTAGTGTAATTACATTTGCACACATGTTAGTAGACTACTCATCACACATTATGAGGTAGGTAGGAGTGAGGTTAAAACTTAATAAGTGTTTATAGTTGTTTTGAGGGGAGCACACGGAGACGTACGAGTTACCCCAATGTTGGGCTATCATATCAATCTTCATACTATCTATATATCATTAAATGCAGAGTCGATGAAGAGAGTATACAACAAACTGTACCCACCCCATAGATCTTATCCTATCTTGATATATACTCATCATATTATTGACGACAACTAGAATAGATAGCGACGTGGACACATCATAGACACATGTGAGAGTGTGTGTGTGAGTAGAGTGCACGAGTGTGTCTGAGAGTATTTTGGTATATGTAAGTAGTATACAGATATAGTTGTAGAGATATAATAACACTGAGAGAGAGAGAAGTTCGGAGACTAAACTATCGTCTCTATATATTGGACTACTCATGAGGACTATCTCATACACACACACTGACTAGTTTCTTGCTGAAAAAAATCTAGCATATGTCGTGACTTAAAGTACGATTGATATCTATATAGATGCAGTGTGTCTGTAGAGGGGTGAGAGATTGCTTATTATAGGAGTAAAATCATCTCAGCTACAAGGAGAGGAGCGTTTGCACACACAGTGACAGTCTATCTCGATCAAGAAGTCTGGCTAAGAGTCGTAAACAATAAACTAACAAGATCTCTTACTTAACTTAAGCGAGCAGTCTATGAAGAGAGGACAACAGTACTGAAAAGAATGACACGTAGAGATGACACTCATCCTCCAAGCAAAATAAAATAATATAACAATTTTATATATGGGGTGAGATATTCTACGGATGGAGTGAGACACACACATGAGAGGTGACATTGGGGGGGGGGTGGGGGGAGGATATAGGTGAGAGGACTATATCATTTGGGGGGTTGGGGGTAGGTTGGTGAGCGGCAGATGTAGATAGAATAGTGTGTGTGAGCGATTTTTGGGGGTGGGGGTGTAATGTGATGGACAAGACACTGGAATGTTAGTGCGGAAGCGTAGTTGGGGGGGTGGGGTTGGTTTTATGAGTGTGAGAAAGCACACACATATAGTTAATGAGGATTATCTATATATGAGAGAGTGTAGTGTGTGAGAGTGTGTTTTAGTGTATATCTATGGGAGATGGGGGTGATAGTGGTGTGGTCAGGTGGGGTGAGTGTACATTTGAGGGGGTGGATTGTCAGGTATACTAAAAAATATATATCTATCATAGGATCAGGCTCCAGCTGCTACCATATAACAATTAAATTAACATACAAATGTAGATGCGTCAGAGAGTAGACAAACACTCACAATTCACTAGGACATAGCGATTTCCCACACTCTAATATCGAATGATCACTCAACATAATTGAGAGTACACACCACAACGATATCTCGTACATCAGGTGGGTATCTCAGAGACTATCGATGAGTCGCCGAAGTCACTTACTCAAAGTAATGTTACTCAGAGCTACACTTCAACGTAAGCGCAAAAATAAAATGTAATAGCGAAGATTTTAACATTAAACCTCCCTAAAGAATATGTATCACAACATCTTAAATATAATTATACATCTATCATTATAATCAAGTAATGATGAACTCAAAAAAGAGAGTCTCTCTCGCTGTTAAAATAACTAATCTATACAAAAATTCGATACTCTTGAATCATAATATAGTATATGCAGATGAGTCAGAGGAGAGCACACACAAGGGGTGGTATTTGGTGGGTTACTAGGGTAGAAAATATAATAGTACTCTGTTACAGTCAAATCTCAAACATAGAATGACAAGTTTATTATTATATGTGATGTAATAGCCCTTAAGACACTCTAAATAGATATTGATATAGAAAACACAAAAGACTATATTAATTTATTCTCTGTAGTGCACAACCAGACTGCATAGAAGGCAACATAGAGTAAATAGAATAGTAAAATGTAAAATACTCAGAAAGAAAGAAATCTACTATGCTAGAATAAGAAATTAAATAAATAAATCACTGTCAGAACAGAAAGTAAAATCTTACGAAGTCGTAACATATTAGTTAAAAGTTAGAATATAGAAGAGTATAAAGATATTATGAACATTAGAAAGAAAATCTTAATTAAAATAAGATATTTAGATAGTACATCATCCAGTCTCTCTTATAAAAAACTCATAGTATAATAAATATAAATATTATAGAATTTACCAAGAGAGAGTATAACAGATTAGCTACTTATTTAGATTTTGCAATATATCTGCTATAAAAATTCTATGACAACAAAGAAGGGAGGAGAGAAATGTGATATCGCTTTAGAGATGGTTAGGAGTAAATATTTAGAGACAAAAGATCTAAACTACACTGTTTAATTTGAATAATAAAGACATCTTAATGAACTTACTAAGAGAGCGAGAAGATCATTGAGAGAGCGCAGATATAAGACTATAGGTAAGTAATATATATATTAGATTTTATTGTTTTTTGTGGTATTAGATAAAAAAGAATATATTACGAAGTGATGTAGATAATAGGTTTAGTTTTTTTACAGAGTTATTAGTCTCATCACTATCTACTGTTTTTTTTAGTGATAGTTTATTATAAAAGTAAATAATCGACTAATTTTAAGAAGCATTTAACTATTAGCTATCACTTTTGTCGTGTATGTTAATTTTTTATCTGGGGATATGTAGATAGTAAGAGATTTATATTGATAATTAAATTTTTTTTTTATTTTTTTTTCTAGAATTTTATAGTTTATTAGGAAAGTGATGAGGTTGGAGTGGGTTTTTTAGATTTGTTTATATGAATATGATTATTTTTTTTTGAAAATGAAGAAAGATTATTTGATTCTTTGTAAATTATTTATATGGGGATATAATTAAATAATTTAGGAATAAAGTTATTAATATTGAAGATTATTGAGAGGATGAGTCTGTGATTACTTATTGGCTTATATTTTAGAATATTTAAATATTAGATGTTTAAAAATATAACTACATTTACAGATATATATAAAGGGTTTTTATTTGTAATTTTTTTTTTTTTAAAGTTGGAGGAGGAGGTGGAAGGGGGGGGGGGGGGGTTTTTTTTTGTAATAGATATGTAGCGTGATTTTTTAGATCTGCGTGAGCTTAGAGCGTGAGACAATTTGAATTCGTAGTTAATTATTTATTGGAATTTTGTGATTTGATAGGATAGATGTCTATTGGGTTATTTGGTTGTTTTATTTTTTTTGTATTTTGTTGGATTTTGGTGGATAAGTTGAAAGGATTATGAATAAAGGGATAGAGTAGAAAGTTTAGTGGTTTGGAATTGGGATTTTTTTAGAAGGAATGTTAGATGATGGAAATCTAGTATGTTGTATAGTGAGAGATGTGTGTGTTTGGTGTTGGGGTTATATTGTGTGTGAGTGGTGTTGGGGGTGGTGGGTTGGGGGTGGGGTGGGGTGTGTGTGTGAGTGTGTTGTGTGGTGTGGGTGGTTGGGGGGGTGGGTGGGTGTGGGGGGTGGGGGGGGGGGGGGGTGGGGGGGGGTGGTGTGGGGGGGGGTGTGTGGTGGGGGGGGGGGTGGGGGTTTTGGGGTGTTGGGGGGGGGGTGGGGGTGGGTGGGGGGGGGGGGGGTGGGGGGGGGGGGGGGGGTGAGTGTGGGGGGTTGGGGGGGGTGTGGTGTTTTGGTGGGGTTTGTGTGTTGTTTTGTTGAGTGTGTGTGTGTGTGTTTGGTGTGTGTGTGTTTTTTTTTTTTTTTTTTTTTTTTTTTTTTTTTTGTTTATAAAAAAAAAAAAAAAAATAAAAAATTAATTTGTATACTATATCTTCAAAACAAAAAATCAAAGCGCTTGTAGTGTTTGGTCGAGAGGGAGGAGGATACGTTTTTTGGGTTGGGGGCCGGCTGCAAAAAAGTGTTGGCCTGATTGGAGTGGTTGGTTTGGGGTTGCGAATATATGAAGTGTAAGTAAGAAATTTAGAGAGATGGCGATTTTCGGAAGTTGTTTTGTGTGGTTTTTTTTGTGTGAATTTCTCGTGTCATTTTACTACCCCACCCAGGTTCTGTGGTCTCACTGTGGTTTCTGTTTTTGTTATCGTAGGGTGACTTTTTTGGTGGTTTTTCTTTGGTTTTGTGGAGGATGTTGTGTTAGGGTGTCGTCGCTAGTATGTATGGATGTTGTTTTTTTTAGGGGGTATGTAGGTGGGTGAAAGTCTTCACACTAGCGCTGTGAGTTTAGCTAAAGCGTTTGCTTGTAGATCGCATTTAGTCTGTGCTTGTGATGAGTGTGAGTATGTTGTATGTGTGGATATGGAATGTTTGTGGTGTTGTGTGATAATAGGTTCATGAGCTGTGTGGTGTGGCGATGCCCGTGCTCACGTGCGTTCGTGTGTGTGATGTGGTGTGTGGATGGATTGATTGATGTTTGGGGTGTTTTTGGAGTGGAGGGTGGGATCTGGTGTGATAGGTTCACTTGGCTCGTGTGTGTGCGTGCGTGCGTGCGTTCGGATGCTTGTGTTGTGTTGAAGTGTGTTTGTGTGGATGTGTGACAATAATAATAATAAAAATAATAATATATGGAATTTATATAGCCTGAATCTTGTAAAAAAATAAATTTTAAAAACCAACCACAAAATCAGAAGCTCTTGCACTCAAATCATTATACACGCAATAGCAAACTCCTCCTTAACCGATATTAACAACAAACATAGTTCAAACTCATAGCACTCGCGCTGCCTGTAACTTAGCTCCACCAGCACACACACCACACCCAAACAAACCCTCCCTACCACCCACCACCCCACACACACACAAAAAACCACACCAACATATCACACCAGCAACAGACACACACACACAACACACACACACATCATACCCACACGACGACAATCACGCACACACCCACACAAAACAAACTACTCCACAACACCACAACACACCCAACAACACACACACAACACACAAAATGCCCCTACACACACAACACACACACACACCACACCACACAACACACACACTACCCAACCACTACCTCCAGGACAACCACCACACACACACACACACACTCGATTCAGACCCACCCACCCACACACACAAAAACACACACCCCATACACACACACACACACACACACACCACCACACACACACAACACCCCCCCATCACACCCACACCACCCAACCTACACAAACAACACACACAACACACAGAGAAACTACAGACACTTATCATACACTACCCCTAACCACCCCACCACCCCACCCCACCTCATCCCCCCACCACACCCCAGCCCCCACCGCCAGCCCCATCCACCCCACCCCATTTCCACCCCACGCCACCCCAGACACAACAACCAACAACAACAACAACAACCAGTAGAACATCTCTTCTAATCTGATACTAATATCCTACATCAATTTTTTCCAATGTAGCTGACCATCTGATAAACTGCACTTACGCTGTGAGGAGGTTAGAATGGCGGTTTTGTTTCAATATTTTCCTGCTGGTCCAGCTGTCCCAGGATAACTAGACACTGCAGCGCTCAATTACAGACGTGTAGTGCATGGGCCACTAATGTCTTCCACGGCTACAACATCCTCGGTCACACAACAAAGTGCAATCGTAATTTGAGGTTGTAGTTTCTACATTCGTAGCCAGAAGGCCCATAGAGACTAGCTTGATCCCGTTTCTCTGTAGCGGTTAAGTCGAACTGATGGTTTTTCACCACCCCTGTGACAGGACGGTCTAGTCTGTCGCCAGATACTTCCCCAGCATGAGCAGTTACGCGACACCTTATGTACACCATGGTGGAGTGAGTGAAAATAGGAGTAAAGTTTCTTTTTCCCAAGTGACACACCACCGAGCCGAGCGGGGAATCGAACCTAATGGGTTGTTTTTTTGCTAATTCAAAATCCAAATTCCATAAACCATAAATTAGTCACATAATAACAGAGAAATTCCGCGGGTTATGGGACTGCCATACATAAAGAACAATAAAACATATTAAACATAATATTTAAAACCACACACACGACTAGTCCACCAACATCACCAACTGACCATCATTGAGATACAAATAAGCATCCACAATGCAGCAATATTTCAGCCCAGCCCCAGCAAAACCCACCCCAACAAACATCACTTTACTACTGCATTACGACATGTGCGCCTAGTAAACAACCGTAACGACCGCCACATTCGACCCACAGTCACCATTCGCACCGCACGCGCCCGGGCACGCTCGCACAATGTAAAACATCTCGACCCATGATCACGCAATTTAATAATATAAGTCAAAATTGTTTATAACATGTAGTAGAAAGACAAATAACAATTAAATCTAATACCTAATTCTTCATTAAGATATTTGAACATCTAAACATAAAAACACTCGACACGAATATAAGGAAAAAACAACCAATGACAAACCATATAACATAGCACTAACATCCACGACAAGTTAAAAAAACCAAAAAACAAGCCCCACACCAACCCAACCAACAACCACTAAAAAAACAACCACAAATAAAAACACAAAGAATACTAAACCCAGTAACAACACAAAAATCTTACGACGCCAACCTAATGCTCCCCACCGGACCACCATCACCTAACAAAAAAACACCTACAGCAGGAAATGATTGTTCAGGATGTGTTTCAGTACGCTTCTCACAGCCAACAAGTAAAGTCGTTGAGGTTAGTGGGTTCGAATTCCGCGCCAGCCGTCGGCCTTTCTTCCACAAACGATATTTGAATAAAAGAAAAAAAATCGAACTGAATGTCAAAGACCATCGGATGAGACAAATAAACCGCGGTCCCCGTGCGCGAAACGCACGATGTGAAAAAATAAATAGACCCCCTAGACTTGAAAATCGAACCCGGGTCGTCAGATTGCGAGCGTAATGTTTCCTAAAACACTAAGTCAACCCGTCCGCCTTGTTGCGAGTTTTGGATCTTCTGTCTGTTGCCCCAAATAGGGTGCAATGGAATGAACACTTAAATAATATTTTGTGTGTGTTTGCGCGTGTCGTTCTGCTCGTGTGTGTGTGTGTGTACTAACGTTGTTTTTGTGTGCGTTTTGTGCCGTGCGGCGTGTTCGTGCGTTTTCGTTCTTTCGTGTGTGTGTGCGTGTGTGCTTGTGTGTGTGTGCGTGCGTTTGTGCGTGCGATTGGTGTTGTGTGTGTGATTGGTGTGGTGTTGTGTTGTGTGTTTGTGTGTGTGGTGTTGCGGTTGTTTGGTGTGTGCAGGCCGATCCGTGTACATACTACACTTGAAATTTGGCGCTGGGGCGGAGTGTGTGGAAGGGCAAGCCAGAGTAGAGCCTGGATACCAAGGAGACCTTATGCGAAAAATTTCACTGCTGTTATAGATGTATCAAGCATTTTGGGCTTTTCCTTCTTCCGCATTCCATCTTTGCATTTGCTTCTTCTTCTACTTCTTCTTCTTTTGCATCTTCCTTTGCAATCTTCTTTGCATTCTCTTTGCTTCCTTTCTAATTCTTTGCATTCTTCTTTGCATTCTCTTCTTCTTCATTCTTCTTCTTCTTTTCTTCTTCTACTTCTTTCCTTAGCTTTCTTTTTCTTCTTTGCATTCTTCTTCTTCTTTGCATTCTACATTCTTCCTTTCTTCTTCTTTGCATATCTCTTCTTCTTTGCGATTCTTCCTTCTTCTTCTTCCTTTGCATTCTTCATCTTCTTGTATTCTTCTTCTTCTTCGTTTCTCTTCGTCTTCTTGTTCATTCTTCTTCTCTAGCATCTTCTTCTACTTTTTGCATTTTTCTTTTCATTTGTATTCTTCCTCTTCTTCTTTGCATTCTTCGTTTTTCTTTGCATTTGTCTTCTTCCTTCTTCTTCTTCTTCCTCATCTTCCTATCATTTTAATCCTCATGCTTCTTCTTTGTAACCTTCTTCTTCTTCATCGTTTTTGCATCTCTTTGCATTTGTCTTCTTCTTCCTTCTTCTATTGTCTTTCTTCTTTGCATTTGTCTTCTCCCTTCTTCCTTCTTCTTCTTCCCTCTTCTTCTTCTTCATCTTCCTCTTTATAGTCTTCTTCTTCTCTTCTTCTTCTTCTTCTTCTGTAACTTACTAACTTCACTTGCTTCTTCTCCCTTCTTCTTCTATCTTCTTCTCGCAATTCTACTTCTGTTTTTCTTCTTCTTCTTCTTCGCAATTCTAACTTCTGTTTCTTCTTCTTCTTCATCTTCTCAATTTTTCTTCAAAATTCTCGTCTTCTTCTTCAATTTCTTCGTCAAATTCTTCTCTTCTGCTTCGTCTGTTTTTCTTTCCTTCTCTCCCCCCCCTCACGCCCCCCCCCCCCCCCCCCACCCCCCCCCCCCCCCCCCCCCCCCCCCGTCCTTGTTCTTTTCACTACTTCAGTTTTTGTTTGTAACCTAATGTTTAAGGTCAGTGTTTGGAAAATTTTCCCTATTTGTTGCTATTTTTTTTTATGTCCTAGATGAACTAAATCTTGTGTCCTCACAAATTGGTAGAACGTATGACATGTGTTAATGTGTTTTTACCACAAAGCCAGTGTGTATGCCTAGTTTTATGAAAAATTTTGTCACCTCCTTATCTCCCTCCGCACACAATGGCCTAACTACTCTACCGGAAAGCAGAACAAGTATTTAATGTGTGCGCAGTTGTTCGCGTGCGTTTGCAAACATACACGGTACCTTAGTCGTTATTTGTGTCATCTAAGATAGCTTTACGGGGGGAGTAGAGTCGGTTCAACGATCATTGTTAACAACCAGATCGGAAGCATCCCTCTAAGACCGAGATTCGAACCCAGGTCAGCAGATCACGAGCGCAACACTCAACACCACGCGACTGGGGGGCGGGAAACAGTGCTAATCCCGGTCCCCCTCTTATGTTCGACCGATTAATAGAAGTTTTTGCCCTACCAAAGAAGAAGAAAAAAATGGCAAAAAAGATGAAGAAATGAAAGAATGCAAAGAAGAAGAATTGCAAAGAAGAAGAAGAAAATGCAAATAATAAGAAGAAATGCAAAGAAGAAGAAAAGAAGAAGAAGAAGAAAAGAAGAAGAAGAAAAAAGGAAAAATGAGCTAGAGTCGCCGAGTTTCACCAATAAAAGTGAGATTTTTTTTTTTTGATTTTTGGGGGGGGGGTTGAAATGCGACCGTTTTTTTTTGCCACCATAGAAGGTAGCTGCATTCACGACCTTCGGGATATATGTATTATGTGGGTATGTGATTGTCGCGTCGTTTCTGTAACTCGCTAACGCTGAACATTGAATGACTGATCTACAACGTTGCATATTTTGATTCTTCTGCATGTGTGTGTGTAACACGGAAGTGGTTTAATTAAGCACTGGCAGTCTGCATTTTAAGTTGACATGACGTGGGGAGATCGTAAAAATCCGTATCCTTAAGTTTACCCAGACGCCACTGAGATTCAAACCCGCCGATTTCATGGACAACAAGAGCGCCCTGTTTAAAACGGAAAGAACGTCAAATCCCTCAACAGTGGGCCCCAAAAAACAACAACCAAAAATATATTAAACAATAACTAACCACAGTCAACATAAGTTCCCACTCCATAAATCAACATTCCTTTGGTTATGTAGACGCACAGGAATCCCTAAGATTTTCCGGACACAAAACTTCTTTTAAGCAGAAAGTAATAGAAAACATTCAATCTCTTAAAGACGCCCCAAAACAGCAACAACAACAACAACAACAACAACAACAAAAAGCTAACTTTCGCACATGAATGCGTGAAACCATTCAGGCACTATGGGGCGAGCTCAGTGTCAGAGCACCTCGCTTCTCCCTCCAGCCAATGTTAAGCAGCGTCGACGGATGTTACCACTTGGATGGGTGATCCGATTGCGCGCCTTGGCTTCAGTACAATTCCCCCATTCACCCATAAGTAAATGGGTACCTGCCCTCTTTAGGGTCAGGGAAGTAAACAGCGAGGGAGAGAGAAGGGCGCCGCCCTCATATGCTGGTCCAAGAGAAGTGAGGTCTCTGATGGGCTCACTTCCCCACGACACATAGGTTAGGAAACACCTTTACCTTTTTTTTTATACTGTATTCAACCAGAAAGGAAAAAAACGTCCCAACATCTCGAAGACACCCAACAACAACAACAAACAAAACAAACAAACAAACAAACAAACAAACAAATTTCAATCATAAACTTTGCTTCCATTCACCCCTTAAACCAACTGAAGATTATAAGCCACTACACCTTTTTAAAAGCAGGGAAGGAAAAACTCAACTCACTCAACGCACGTATCACCACCAACACCACCACACACCAAAACATTAAACAATAATCTAACATCTATCAACTTAAGTTCCCGTCCTTCCATCCCACCACTCCTTTCTGTTTCTGCCCATATAAAACAAAGATTTTCGCGCATCTGCATCCTGTTTAAAGCAGAAAGGAAAAAACTCCACAGACAACTCTCCTTTCGACACCATCACGACACACCACAAACCGCATCTCTCTCCACCCACAACACAAACGCGCGCCTAATATTTAATCTCTCTCTCTCACAATAACCCCATCCCCATCTGTCTCTCTCTATCTCTCTACTGCCGGCATACTAAGAGATATCAATATTAAACAACAAGCGACGACGACCGCGCCGTAGCGCCGCATCTAGGCTCTCTTCGCACAAACACATTAACCGGTCCCATCCTTAGACTAGAATCGTACGTCGCCTTTGCCTTGACAGGGAAATGCCAGAAGAGGTTTTCAGTCATCTTAAATGCCTCTCAAATGATTTCCCATAAACGACAACAACCACAACAACAACCACATTAAAACCTAAACTCTCTACTTTCATTTTCATTTCATTTCATTCTTCAATCAAGGATAATTGGAATAAGCAAGTTTAAGTTGGGAGGGGGTGGGGGGGGTGGGTGAAAGTTGGGGAAAATAGTTATGTTGTGTGTTGTATTGGTTTATTTTTGATATGTGATTGATTAAGGGGATAGTGTGTGAGGGGATTTGGGTAGGGTTTTTTAATTATATATGGTGGGTGGTATTGAAGGGGGTAAGTTATGGATGTATGTTTTTTGTTGGTGGATTTTGGATGAGAGAGTAGGACGTGTGGTTTGGGTGGATTGGTTGATTAGGGAAATATTAATAATATTAAGGGTGGATTTGGATTGTTTTAGGAAATGACATTATAAGGCACTATTGCTTTCTTTTACATCCTGTCCCCGTCTGTATGCGGTTTTGTAAATGGTGTTAATCTGTTCCCAACTGGCAACACAATGGTAATAAGCCACTTAGCGTGTGCTTTTTACTATCTAGTCACCCGTCCCTGTATGCGGTTTTGTAATTTCTGTTATCTCTCCCACCGTCACGAAACAATTGGCCTACTCTATGAACAACTGGAACAGGATTCACGTGTGCGCAAGATGTTGTGGCGTTCGTTCGCACACGGGACCTGGGGATTATAGTCTCATCGATAGACTTTTTACTGGGTAAATGGAGTATCTGCACTGATGTTTAACACCTCAAGTGTGAAAGAATATCCCGTGAACGTGAATCGTAACCACGGGGGATCCAGTCCCAGAATGGCAGATCGTCAATTTTCTAACCACGTAGGTGCTTATCCCTCCTCAACCACCACAGCAGCACCAGCCACACAACAACAACCACAACAAACAACACACAAAGACAGCACAATAAACAACTCAAGCCCCATCAACAACAATTTAACCTCCCAGCGCCATCCCATTCATCCACTCCTATACTGAACTGAGAGTAGAAATGTCAATGTCGCTTCTCGGATGCATGAACATATTAAACCCGAGGACCACCTTGTTTCATGAACCGAGTCATGCGAATCATCTGAGCGCTACTCGTTATTCAGAAGCTCAACTTTAAATCCTGGCGTTCCAAGCTTTTTCTAAGAGTAGGCCATATGTGTGCCGATGGGAAACAGTGACAAAAAATTCGAAAAACACGGCATTACACCCGGAGACTGGATGTAAAAAAAAGCACGTGAGTGTTTATTCCATTACTCGAGAGAAAAAAGAGTCACCTTAGCGCTTGAATTTGTTCTTGCTTTACACGATTTCAGCGCTATAATAATTTCCATAACATTATTATTATTATTATTATTATTATTATTATTATTATTATTATTAATTATAATTATTATTATTATTATTTGCTAATATAATTATTATTATCATTAATGTGTCAAAATTATTATCATCATCATACTATTATCATCATTATTATTATCATCACATTATAATTAATTATCAACAATCATCATCATTAATAGATATTAACATCATCAATAATACTTTATCAACGTTAACATCATCTCATATATCATCATCATCACATCACCCATTATAATAAAATATTAGTAGTATTATTGACATCAATATTATTATCATTATTACCATCATCATCATCATTATTATTATTATAATCATTATTATTTATCATCAATCTCATCATAATCATCATCATCATCATCACCACCATCACCAACACGGGGGACAACACCAATCACCACCACATCACCACCACCACCACCATCATCCACCACACCACCACCACCAACACATCACCAACCATCCACCAACCACCAACGACCACCACCATCACCACCACCACCAAACCACCAACCACCATCACCACCACCATCACAAACGAAACGCACGCCAAGGACAACGGGTGGGCGCCACCTCCCCGGCTAATCCCGTCAACAACAATTGAAAAGCAAAGTGGGTTGTATGTTCTTTCGAGCCAGAAGGCCCATAGAGTCGGAGCTTATCCGGTTTCTGTAGCGTTAAGCGAACTGATTGGTTTTTTCACCACCCCTGTGACAGGACGCTAGTCTGTCGCCAGATACTTCCCCAGCAGAGCTGGTACCCACTTGTACACCTGGGTGGAGTGAGGAAAATAGGAGTAAAGTGTCTTTCCCAAGGACACAACACCGAGCCGAGCGGGGATCGAACCTAAGTGGGTTGTGTTTGTGCAAATTCAAATTCAAATTCAAAAACTTTATTATCTCAAAGACAGAGAAATTCCGGCGGGTTATTCGCCATACATAAAAACAATAAACATTTAAACATAATATTTAAAACACACACACACACTGTCCAACATCAGCACGCACCCATCATGAGATCAAAAGCATCCACAAAGCAGCAATATTTCAGCCAGCCACAAACCCACCCCAACAAAAATCACTTTACTCATGTGCGCGCTAGTAAACCCGTACGTCCGCACATTCACAAACAGTCACTCGCGCACGCGCCCGCACGCTCGCACATTGTAAAACATTCGTACCCATGCTCACGCATTTTAATAATATAAGTCAAATTGTTATAACATGTTGTATAAGACAAATATCAATTAAATTAATACTATGTTCTTTTAAGATATTGAACAGTCTAAAATAATAACACGCGCACGGGAAAAAAAATCATTTGTATAACATATCAGTGAAGTTAATACTGTATTGGTTTTTTTTCTATAAACATGCCAACAACTACAACAACAACAACAAAGAATAAACAACAACAATAAAAAAAAGAAGAGGAAACACAGTAACAAAAAATGTCACAATAAACTTCACCACCACCACCAGCAACAACAAAAAAACAAACGAAAAGAAGGAAGGTGGCAGGATGGTTAAGACGCTCGCCTGCCAACAAGTAAATCGTGAGGTTGTGGGTTCGATTCCCAGCCTCGCCCTTTTCTTCACAGTTTGATAAAAAAAAAATCGAACTGAATGTCAAAGTCCTTCGGATGAGACTATAAACCGAGGCCCCGTGCGCGAACGCACGAGGTGAAAATATCCCCCTTGAACGGGAATCGAACCCGGGTCGTCAGATTGCGAGCGTAATGTTCTAAACACTAGGCTATCCCGTCCCCTTGTTGAGTTTGTGATCTTCTGTGCGGTGCCCCAAATGGGTGGAAAGGAATGAACTCTTAAAATAATAGTGTGTGTGTGTTGTGCGCGTGCGTGCGCGCGTGTGTGTGTGTGTACGTGTTTGTGCGTGTGTGGCGTGCGTGTGCGTGCGTTCGTGTGTGTGTGCGTGTGGTGCGTGTGTGTGTGTGCGTGCGTGTGTGCGTGCGTGTGTGTGTGTGTGTGTGTGTGTGTGTGTGTGTGTGTGTGTGTGTGTGTGTGTGTGTGTGTGTGTGTGTGTGTGCAGCCGATCCGTGCACATACTTGAAATGTGGCGCGGGGGCGGAGTGTGTGGAAGGGCAATGCCAGTGTAAGCCTGGATACCAAGGAGACTGCGAAAAATGTCACGGTATGTATCAAGCATGGCTTTTCCTTCTTCGCATTCTTCTTTGCATTTGCTTTCTTCTTCTTCTTCTTCTTCTTTGCATTCTTCTTTGCATTCTTCTTTGCATTCTTCTTTGCATTCTTTTTCTTCATTGCATTCTTCTTTGCATTCTTCTTCTCTTCTTCTTCTTCTTTTTCTTCTTCTTCTTCTTCCTTGCTTTCTTTTTCTTCTTTGCATTCTTCTTCTTCTTTGCATTCTACTTCTTCTTCTTCTTCTTTGCATTCTTCTTCTTCTTTGCATTCTTCTTCTTCTTCTTCTTTGCATTCTTCTTCTTCTTTGTATTCTTCTTCTTCTTCGTCTTCTTCGTCTTCTTGTTCATTCTTCTTCTTTGCATTCTTCTTCTTCTTTGCATTTTTCTTTGCATTTGTATTCTTCTTCTTCTTCTTTGCATTCTTCGTTTTCTTTGCATTTGTCTTCTCCTTCTTCTTCTTCTTCCTCTTTCTTCTTCTTTGTAATCTTCTTCTTCTTCTTTGTAGTCTTCTTCTTCTTCTTCATTTTTGCATTCTTCTTTGCATTTGTCTTCTTCTTCTTCTTCTTTGCGTTCTTCTTTGCATTTGTCTTCTCCTTCTTCTTCTTCTTCTTCCTCTTCTTCTTCTTCTTCTTCCTCTTTATAGTCTCTTCTTCTTCTTCTTCTTCTTCTTCTTCTTCTTCTTTCTTCTCTTCTTCTTCTTCTTCTTCTTCTTCGCAATTCTACTTCTGTTTCTTCTTCTTCTTCTTCGCAATTCTACTTCTGTTTCTTCTTCTTCTTCTTCTCGCATTTTTCTTCAAATTCTTCTTCTTCTTCAAATTCTTCGTCAAATTCTTCTCTTTCTTCGTCTTTTTCTTCTCCCCCCCCCCCCCCCCCCCCCCCCCCCCCCCCCCCCCCCCCCCCCCCCCCCCCCCCCCCCCCCCCCCCCCCCCCCCCCCCCGTCCTTGTCTTTTTACTACTTCAGTTTTGTTGTAACCTAATGTTAAGGTCAGTGTTTGGAAAATGTGCCCTATTTTGTTGCTTTTTTTATGTCCCTGATGAACTGATTCTTTGTCCTACAATTTGGTAGGAACGTATGACATGTGTTAATGTGTTACCAAAAAGCCAGTGTGTATGCAGTTTTGTAAAATTTTGTCACCCTTTCCCTCCGGCACACAATGGCCTACTCTTCCGAAAAGCAGAACAGGTTTTAATGTGTGCGCAGTATGTTCTGCGTGCGTTTGCACACGGGACCTCGGTTTATTGTGTCATCCTAAGTACTTTTCGGGGGAGTAGAGTCGGTACAAGTGTTAACTCCAGAGGAAGCATCCTCTTGAACGAGATTCGAACCCAGGTCAGCAGATCACGAGCGCTTCACTCTAACCACAGGGCTATCCCGTCCCCCGCGTATTTCGACCGTTTTTGTTTTTGCCCTACCAGAAGAAGAAGAAAAATGCAAAAAAGATGAAGAAGAAGAAGAATGCAAAGAAGAAGAATGCAAAGAAGAAGAAGAAGAATGCAAAGAAGAAGAAGAATGCAAAGAGAAGAAGAAGAAGAAGAAGAAGAAGAAGAAGAAGAAGAAGAAGAAGAAGAAGAAGAAGAAGAGGAGGAGGAGGAGGTGGAGGAGAAGGAGGACGAGAATGCAAAGAAGAAGAATGCAAAGGAGAAGAAGAATGCAAAGAAGAAGAAGAATGCAAAGAAGAAGAAGAAGAAGAAGAAGAAGAAGAAGAAGAATACAAACAAGAAGAAGAATGCAAACAAGAAGAAGAATGCGAAGAATAGAAAGAAGAAGAAGAATGCAAAGAAGAAGAAGAAGAAGAGAATGCAAAGAAGAAGAACAAGAAGAACAAGAAGAATGCAAACAAGAAGAAGAATGCAAAGAATAGAAGAAGAAGAAGAATGCAAAGAAGAAGAAGAAGAAGAATGCAAAGAAGAAGAAGAACAAGAACAAGAAGAATGCAAAGAAGAAGAAGAATGCAAAGAAGAAGAAGAAGAACAAGAAGAATGCAACAAGAAGAAGAATGCAAACAAGAAGAAGAAGAAGAAGAAGAAGAGAATGCAAAGAAGAAGAAAAGAAGAAGAAGAAGAGAAGAATGCAAAGAAGAAGAAGAATGCAAAGAAGAAGAAGAAGAAGAAGGAATGCGAAGAGAAGAAGAAGAAGAAGAAGAAGAAATGAAGGAAGGAAGAAGAAGAAAAAGAAGAAACAAGAAGAATGCAAAAAGAAGAACAATGCGAAGAAGAATGCAAAGAAGAAAAGAATGCAAAGAAGAATGCGAAGAAGAAGAAGAAGTAGAAAAAGAAGAATGCGAAAGAAGAAGATGAGATGATGACGATGATGACGATGATGACGACGACGACGACGACGATGATGATGATGATGATGATGATGGTGGTGGTTTGGTGGTGGTGGTGGTGATGATGATGATGATGCTGATGCTGATGCTGCTGATGATAATGATGACGACGACGACGACGATGACGACGATGACAACGACAACAACGACGATGACAACGATGACGACGACGACGAAGAAAACGACGACGACGACGACGACGATGACGATGACGATGATTTCCAAAGAATCAATCTATCAACTGATTTTCTCTTTGTTGTTGACCAGATCTGGACGAGTGTGCCACGGACCAGGATTTCTGCAACGAACGGCTGCATGAGAAGTGTGTGAACACCGTGGGCTCCTACTACTGCACCTGCGACACTGGCTACTACAGAGTAGGCCGAAGATGCAAAGGTGACCTGCCTCCCTTGGATGCTTGCAGTGTAGTGGAGTGGAGTGGAGTGTAGTGTAGTGTGGGGTGGTGGGGTGGAGTGTGGTGTGGTGCGGTGTGGTGCGGTGTGGTGTGGGGTGGTGGGGTGTAGTGTGGGGGGGGGTTGGTGTGGGGTGTGGTGTGGGGTGGGGTGGGTGGGGTTTGGTGTGGGGTGGTGGGGTGTGGTGTGGTGTAGTGTAGTGTAGTGTGGTGAATCGTTATGATGATGAGACGATGTACATTTTTGTATGCTCTTACCTTTTATTATTAAAGTGTATGTGTGTGTGTTTGTGTGTGTGTTTGTGTGTGTGTTTGTGTGTGAGTTTGTGTGTGTGTGTGTGGGTGGGTGGGTGGGTGTGTGTGTGTGTGTGCGTGTGTGTGTGTGTGTGTGTGTGTGTGTGTGTGTGTGTGTGTGTGTGTGTGTGTGTGTGTGTGTGTGGATAGAGAGAGAGGGGGAACATGTTTTTCCACCAGAAATGATTAAAAAGCAAAAATCATGTAAACTCACTTGCATAACTCTGTATGTATGTGCATATTTGTGTGTATGTGTGTGTGCCCGTGCACGCGAGTGCCTGCGTGCGTGCGTTTGTGTGTGTGCGTTTGAGCGTGCGTGTGCGTGTGCGTGCGCGCGAGCTTCCGTCCGTCCATGCTTGCGTGCATGTGTGTGAGCTAATATAAACACATTCATACCTGCGTACGTATATATCTGCGGTGCGTGGCATGCATTTGTGCGTGCGTAAGTGAGTGGCATACTTATGGGCGTGTATGTGCTGATGTTGATGCTGATGTGCTGTTGATGTGTTGATATGTGGATGTGTGATGTGTATATAATGATGTGTTCAGATGTGGACGAATGCCAGCTGGGGGAGGACAGGTGTCCGACCAACTCGCAGTGTATCAACAGAGACGGGGACTACGCCTGTTCCTGCTGTCTGGGCTACGTCTTCTCTAAGGGAAAGTGTGTCTGTGAGTCCGATCCGCATGCTACTCTTTGTCTTTGTCTCTTTCTGGCTGGCTGGCTGGGTGGACGGGTGGCTGGGTGGATGGATGGATGGATGGGTTGGGTGGATGGATGGGTGGGTGGGTGGGTGGGTGGGTGGGTGGATGGATGGATGGGTGGATGGATGGGTTGGGTGGATGGATGGATAGGTTGGATGGATGGATGGGTTGGGTTGGGTGGATGACTGGATGGGTTGGGTGGATGGATGGATGGATGGGTGGGTGGGTGGGTGGATGGATGGAAGGATATATGGATGGATGGGGTGGGTGGATGGATGGATGGATTGGGTGGATGGATGGATGGGTTGGGTGGATGGATGGTGGATGGATGGATGGGTTGGGTGGATGGATGGGTTGGGTGGATGGATGGGTTGGGTGGGTGGATGGGTTGGGTGGATGGATGGATGGGTTGGGTGGATGGATGGATGGGTGGATGGATGGGTTGGGTGGATGGATGGGTTGGGTGGATGGATGGATAGGTTGGGTGGGTGGGTGGATTAGGTGGATGGATAGGGTGGATGGATGGATGGATGGATGGATGGTTGGATGGATGGATGGATGGTTAGCTGGATGGATGAATGGATGGGAGAACATCTTGCGCACTCGTTAAATCCTTGTTCCGCTTTTCGAAAGAGTAGGCCATTGTGTTGCCGGTGGGAACGGGATGACAGAATTGACAAAAACCGCATACACACGGGGACTGGATGTAAAAAAAAAGCACATGAGTGCTGATTCCATTATTCTCGGGTTTTTTTCTTAAGTCGTCTGAGCGCTTTGATTCGTTGCTTTACAAGATTCAGCGCTATATAAATTCCATACATTATCATTATTATTATGGATGGGTGGATGGATGGATGGGTGGATGGATGGATGGATGGGTTGGGTGGATGGATGGATGGACGGGTGGATGGTTGGATGGATGGATGGATGGATGGACGGATGGGATGGATGGATGGATGGATGGATGGCAGAACATCTTGCGCACACGTTAAATCCTGTTCCGCTTTTTCGAAAGAGTAGGCCATTGTGTGCCGGTGGGAACGGGATGACAAAATTGACAAAACCGCATACACACGGGGACTTGGATGTAAAAAAAAAAAAAAAAAGCACATGAGTGCTTATTCCATTATCCTCGATTTTTTTTTAAAAGTCGTCTGAGCGCTTTGATTTGTTGCTTTACAAGATTCAGCGCTATATAAATTCCATACATTATCATTATTATTTTGGATGGATTGGGTGGGTGGGTGGGTGGGTGGGTGGATGGATGGATGGATGGATGGATGGATGGGAGAACATCTTGCGCACTCGTTAAAACCCTGTTCCGCTTTTCGAAAGAGTAGACCATTGTGTTGCCGGTGGGAAGGGATGACAAAATTGACAAAAACCGCATACACACGGGGACTGGATGTAAAAAAAAAAGCACATGAGAGGTGATTCCATTATTCTCGGGGTTTTTTCTTAAGTCGTCTGAGCGCTTTGATTCGTTGCTTTACAAGATTCAGCGCTATATAAATTCCATACATTATCATTATTATTATGGATGGGTGGGTGGGTGGATGGATGGATGGATGGGTGGGTGGGTGGATGGATGGGTGGGTGGGTGGATGGATGGATGGGTGGGTGGATGGATGGATGGGTGGGTGGGTGGATGGATGGGTGGGTGGGTGGATGGATGGATGGGTGGGTGGATGGATGGGTGGGTGGGTGGATGGATGGATGGGTGGGTGGATGGATGGATGGATGCCTGTCATCAACCACCTCCTCCACCACCACCATCATCATCATCACCATACACCATCGTCGTCATTTTCATCGTCGTCATCATCATCACCAACACCGTTATCATCGTCACTACCATCATTACCATTATTACCGTTATCATCATCATCATCATCGTCGTCAATCATCATCATCATCATCATCACCACCACAACCACCACTACTATCACCATCCTCCCCCTTCTCCTTCTCCTCCTCTTCCTCATCATCATCACCACCACCACAACCACCATCACATCATCACACTATCACCATCATCATCACCATCACCTTATCATCATCACCACCATCACCATCCTCCTCCTTCTCCTCATCATCATCATCATCATCATCTCCGCCACCACCACCATCACCATTCTCCTCCTCTTTCTCCTCCTCCTCCTCCTCATCAGCACCATCATCAGCACCACCACCATCATCCTCCCCGTCATCATCACCACCACCACCATCACCATTCTCCTCCACTTTCTCTTTCTCCTCCCTCCTCCTCCCTCCTCCTCTTTCTCCTCCTCCTCCTCCTCCTCCTCATCATCATCATATCATCATCATCATCATCACCACCACCATTCTCCCTCCTCCTCCTTTTCCTCCTCCTCCTCCTCCTCATCCTCCTCCTCATCATCATCAACACTACCACCACCATCATCATCACCACCACCACCACCATCACCATTCTTCTCCTACTCCTCCTCCTCCTCATCATCATCATCACCATCATCATCATCACCACCACCATCACCATTCTCCTCCTCCTCTTTCTCCTCCTCTTCCTCTTCCTCCTCCTCATCATCATCCTCATCATCATCAGCACCACCACCATCATCCTCACCGTCATCATCACCACCACCACCATTACCACATTCTCCTCCTCCTCCTCTTTCTCCTCTTCTTCCTCTTCCTCCTCCTCCTCATCATCCTCATCATCATCATCACCATCATCAGCACCACCACCATCATCCTCACCATCATCATCACCACCACCACCATCACCATTCTCCTCCCCTCCTCCTCTTTCTCCTCCTCCTCCTCCTCCTCCTCATCCTCATAATCATCATCACCACCACCACCACCACCATCAACATTGTTCTTCTCCTCCTCCTCCTCCTCCTCCTCCTCCTCCTCCTCCTCCTCCTCACCACCACCACCACCACCACCACCACCACCACCATCCTTCTCACCGTCATCATCACCACCACCATCATCACCATTCTCCTCCCCCTCCTCCTCCTCCTCCTCCTCATCCTCATCATCAACATCATCATCACCATCATCCTCATCCTCCTCATCATCCTCATCACGAACGGTGTCTGTGTGTTGCAGGGGAAGGGGAGAGCACTCAGTTCTTCAACGCCAGCGCTCCCAACCGCACGTGCTGTGACTGCAACACCCCTCTGTGCAACAAGACTGGCAGCGTTAGTCTCCCCCATCCCCTTTCCTTTGTTTGTTTGTTTGTTTGGTGGTTGGCTGGTTTGTTGGTTGGCTGCTTGGTTGGCTGGTTGGTTGGCTGGTTGGCTGGTTGGATGGGTGGTTGGTTGGTTGGTTGGTAGGTTGGTCAAAGTCAAAGTCAAAGTCAAACTTTTATTTTCAGATGGTACATTGAATAAGCAGTGCATTTGCTTTTTGTCATCAAGCCATCTATCTAAAGGAAAAAAAAGCGGTTAGTTGGCTGGTTGGTTGGCTGGCTGGTTGGTTGGATGGGTGGGTGAGTGGGTGGGTGGGTGGATGGTTGGCTGGTTGGTTTGTTGGTTGGTTGCTTGGGTGGGTGGGTGGGTGTGTGGGTGGATGGTTGGTTGCTTGGGTGGGTGG
>CM054159.1:52099695-52197195 GCA_028751875.1 Rapana venosa | reverse complement strand
CAGATGAGAGTATAAACCGAGGTCCCGTGTGCGAACCACACGGAACATCTTGCGCAATCGTTAAATCCTGTTCCGCTTTTCGTAAGAGTAGGCCATTGCCTGCCGTTGGAAACAGATGACAAAATTCCCCACCCACCCCACCCCACACACACAAATGTATACACACACAACACGGACACGCACGCACTCACACACACACGCACGCACACACACAGACACACACACGCACGCAACCACGGGATAGCCTAGTAGTTAGAACATTGCGCTCGCAATCTGACGACCCGGGTTCGATTCCCGTTCAAGGGGATATTTTCCCCTGGGGTTAACATCAGTGCAGACTCCACTCTCCCCAAAAGTCCTTCGGATGAGACTATAAACCGAGACCCCGTGTGCGAAATCATGCAGAACATCTTGCGCACACGTTAAACCCTGTTCCGCTTTTCGAAAGAGTAGGCCATTGTGTGCCGGTGGGAACAGATGACAAAATTTACAAAATCGCATACACACGGGGACTGGATGTAAAAAAGCACATGAGTGCTTATTCCATTATCCTCGATAAAAAAAAATCAAATGTCATCAATGTCATCTCTTTCTCTCTCTCTCTCTCTCTCTCTCCTCTCTCTCTCTCTCTCCTCTCTCTCTCTCTCTCTCTCTCTCTCTCCTCTCTCTCTCTCTCTCTCCTCTCTCTCTCTCCTTCTCTCTCTCTCTCATCTCTCTCTCTCTCTCTCTCTCTCTGTCCTCCCCCCCTCTCTATCTCTCTCTCTTTCTCTCTCTCTCTCTGTTTATTTTATTTTATTATCATATATATCCTTAAGGGCGGGGACTGGATGTAAAAAAACATGAGTGCTTATTCATTATCCTCGAAATAAAAGAATTTGTCATTGTCATTGTCTCTATCTCTCTCTCTCTCTCTCTCTCCTCTCTCTCTCTCTCTCTCCTCTCTCTTCTCTCTCTCTCTCTCTCTCTCTCTCTCTCTCTCCCTCTCCCCCTCTCTCTCTCCCTCTCTCTCCCCCCTCTCTCTCCCCCCTCCCTCTCTCTCTCTCTCTCTCTCTCTCTCTGTCTCTGTCTGTGTCTGTCTCTGTGCGTTCCCGCGCAGACCAAACGTGCAAGGACTTTGTCTGTACGGGGGCTCGGAAATGCGTGGAGACCAGCCAAGGGCCCATGTGCATCTGTCCGTGGTGCGGGAGGGAGGACACGGCCCCTGTGTGCGGGGTCGTGGGCAAAGACCTCCCCGTCACCTTCCGCAACCTGTGCGAGCTGAAGAGAGAGGCCTGCATCCATAGCGAGAAGTACTACAAGCTGGAGGACAACGCTTGTCCCAGTGAGTTGGTTTGTTTTGTTGTGTGTGGTGTGTGTGGGTGTTGTGGGGGGGGGGGGGGGGGTTGTGGGGGGGGGGGGGTTGGTGGGGGGGGGGTGTGGGGGTGGGGAGGGGGGGGTTGGGTGTGGGGGTGTGGGGGGGGTGTGGGGTGTGGTGGGGGGGGGTTGGGGTGTGTGTGTGTTTGTGTGTGTTTGTGTGTGTAGGGGGATTTGTGAGAGTGTGTGGTTTGTGTGTAAAGAGATTTGTGTGAGTGTGTGTGTATGTGTGTGTGTTTGTGTGTGTGTTTGTGTGTAGGGGGATTTGTGTGTGTAGGGGCATTTGTGAGAGTGTATGTGTGTATTCGTGTGTGAATGTGTGTGCGTGTACACAAACATGCACGCTCACTCACACTTATACACATGTCATCCATACATCCATCCATCCACCCACCCACCCACCCATCCATCCACTCACCCACCCCATCCATCCACTCACCCACCCCATCCATCCACCCACCCATCCACCCACCCACACCAACCACCTTCACCCACCCACCCCCACCCATCCATCCACCCATCCTTCCCTCCTTCCATCCACCCACCCACCCACCTACCTACCCATCCATCCATCCACCCACCCACCCATCCATCTTTCCTTCGATCCACCCACCCACCTATCCACCCATCCATCCACCCATCCATCCATCCATTCATCGATCCACCCACCCACCCACCCATACACCTATCGATCCACCCACCCACCTACCCACCCATCCATCCAACCATCCCTCCATACTTCGATCCACCCACCCTCCTACCCACCTACCCACCAATCCATCCACCCATCCATCCATCCACCCACCCATCTACCCTTCGATCCACCCACCCACCCTACCCACTCACCCATGCATCCACCCACCCATCCATCCATTCATCCACCCAACCAACCATCCACCCATCGATCCACCCGCCCACCTACCCACCCACCCACCCCCTCACTCCACCCCACCCCTCACCCCACCCACCCCACCCCACCCTCCACTCCACCCACCCACACCACCCCCTCAACCCACCCCACCCCTCCACCCCACCCACCCCACCTCACCCCACCCCCCCCCCCACCACCACCCACTCCACCCCACCCCACTCCACCCCTTCACCCACCCCACCCCACCCCACCACCCCACCCACTCCACCCCATGTCTCCGTACCTTTCCCACCCCCCTCACCCCCCACAGGGCAGCCCTTGAACTGCGAGGTGATGAACTCCTACGAGTGGCGGAAGGACAAGGACGGGTGCGTCAACACCCAGCCGGAGAGGTACCCGGTATGCAAAGGCGGGTGCGGCAACTGGCCGGACAAGTGCTGCTACAAGGAGCGGGTGGAGAAGCGGGAGGTGGCCTTCAAGTGTCCCAACGGCGTCACCAAGTACCAAGTGGTAATTCCGCCCTTTAGTTTGGGTGTTTTGGTTGGTTTTGGTGAAGGTGTTGGTTTTGGTTGGTTGTTTGGTGGTTTGGTGGTGGGTTTTGTTGGTGGTGGTTTGTTGGTTTGGTGGTGTTGGTTTGGTGGGGGTGTTTGGTGGTGTTTTGGTTTGGTGGTGGTTTTGTTGGTTTGGTGGTGTTGGTTTGGTGGTGGTGGTTTTGTTTTGGGTTTTGGGGGTGTTGGTTTTTTGGGGGTTTGGGGTTTTTTTTTTTGGTTTGTTGGTTTTGGGGGGTGTGTTTGGGGTTTGGTGGGGGTGGGGGTTTGGGGTGTTTGGGGTGGGGTTTGGTTTGGGGTGGTTGTTTTGGGGGGTGTTGGTGTTTGGGGGGGTTTTTTTGTTGTTGGTTTGGTGTTGGTTTTGGTGGTGGGTTTTGGGGGTTTGGTGGTGTTGGTTTGGGGTTGTTGAAGGTTTTTGGGGGTGGGTTTTTTTGGTTGGTGTTGTTGGTTTTTGGGGGTGGGTTTTGGGGGTTTGGGGGGGGGTTTTGTTGTTTTGGGTTGGTTTTGCTGGGTTTTTGGGGGTTGGTGGTTTGTTGGGTTTTGGGGTTTTTGGGTTTGGGGGTGTTTGGGTTTTGGGGGTGTTTTTTTTGTTTTGGTGTTGGTTTGAGGTGGTTTTGTTGTGGGGTTTGGGGTTGGTGTTGGTGTTTGTGGTTTGGTGTTTGGGGGTTTTTTGGGGGGTTTTTTTTTTTTTTTGTTTTTTGTTTGTTTTTGTTTTTTTTCTTCTTTCTTCCTTTTTTCTTCTTCAATCCAAGTGGTAATTCCGCTCTTCCTTGGTTTTGGTGGTTTTTTTTTGGTGTTTTGGGGTTGGGGTTGTTTTGGGTTTTTTGGGTTGGGGGTGTTGGTGGTGGTTTTGTTGGTGGTGTTTTGGGGTATGGTTTGGTTTGGTGGTGTTTTTGGGGGTGGTTTTGTTGGTGTTTTGGGGTTGGTTTGATGGTGGTTTTTTTGGTGGTTTGGTGGTGGGCTGGTGGGGGTTTGGGGGGTGGGGTTGGTGGGGGGGGTTTTTTGGTGGGGGTTTTGTTGGGGGGTTGGTTTTTTGGTGAAGGTTGGTATGGTTTTTTTTTGGGGTGTTTTGGTTTGGTGGTGTGTTGGTGGTTGGTGGTGGTGGTGGTTTGTTTTGGTTTTGGTGTTGGGTTTTTGGTTTTGGTGGTGGGGGTTTGGGGTTTGGTGGGGTTGGTTGGTGGTTTGGTTTGGTGGTGTTTTGTTGGTGTTTGGTGGTGGTTGTGATGGTGGTTTTGTTGGTGGTTTGGTGGGTTTGGTGGTGGTTTTGTTGGTTTGGTGTTGTTGGTGGTTTGGTGGTTTGGTGGGTTTTTGGGGGTTTTTGGGGGGGTTTTTGGTTTTGTTTTGTTTTTCTTCTTTCTTTCCCTTTTTCTTCTCAAAATCAATGGCAATTTCGCCTTCACGGGTGTTTTTTTGTGTTTTTTTTGGTTTGGTGGTGGTGGTGTTGGTGGTGGTTTTGTTGTGTGGTTTTGGTGGGGTTGGTTTGTTGTTGGTGTTGTTGTGGTGGTTTGGTGTGTTGGTTGGTGGTGTTGGTGGGTGGTTTTGTTGTGTGTTGTTGGGTTGGTGGTGGTTTTGTTGTGTTGGTGTTGGTGGTTTTGGTGGTGGTGGTATTGTTGGTTTGGTGGTGTTGTTTGGTGGTGTTTGGTTGGGTGGTTTGTTGGTGTTTTGGGTTGGTTGTGATGGTGGTGTTGTGGTGGTTGGTGTTGTGTTGGTGTTCGTGGGTTTGAGTGTGTGGTTTTTGGTGGGTTTTTGTTTTTTGTTGTTTTTGTTGTTTTCTTCTTCTTCCTTCTTTCTCGCAAGTACCAAGTGGTAATCCGCCCTTCACGTGTGTTTTTTTGGTGGTTTTGTTGGGTTTTTTGTGGTTGGTGGTTGGTGGTGTTGTTGTTGGTTGTGTGGTGTTGGTGGGGGGTTGGGTTTTGGTGGTGTTGGTTTTGGGTGGTGTGGTGGTTTTTTTTTTGGGGGGGGGTGGGTTTGTTATTTGTTTTCTTCTTCTTCAATAACTGCAGCAGGGTTTTTCTTGTCTCTTTTGTCTTTGGGGGGCTATGTAGTGATGGCGAGGGATGGAGGGGATGAGGGAGGGAGGATGGAGGAGGGGGATGGAGGGAGAGGAGAAATGGATTGATGGAATGGATGGATGAAGGAAGGAGAAGGAACAGCAGGCAGGAAGGAGGATGGATGGATGGAGATGGGTGGGTGGGTGGATGGATAAAAGGAAGGAAAGAAGGATGGAATGGAGGATGGATGGATGGATGGATGGACGGACGGCGGATGGTGGGTGGGTGGATGGATGGGGTATGGAGGGAGGAAGAAGGAAAGAAGGAACGAAGAAGGAAAGCAGGCAGGAAGGAAGGAGGATGGAGGGGAGGAGGAACTGATGGGATGAGATAAAAGGAAGAAGAAGAACGGATGGATGAGGGGTATGGAGGGAGGGAGGACGGAAGGAAGGAGGTGAAGGAAGGAAGGAAGGCAGGCAGAAGGAAGGATTGGAGGAAGAAAGGCAAAGATGAGAGGAAGGGGGAAAGGAAAAAAAGGAAGGAAGGAAGGATAGAAGGATGGACGGACGGAAGGATGGATGGATGGATGGTTTGTTTTTCCCAATATGGCCTGTGGTCGGCGGGGGGTATAACCAAGATTGAATGTATTGATTTAGTAGGGGGGGGGGGTACTTTTGTTTCTTTAATTATTGATCTATTTGTGTGTGTGTTGTGTGTGTGTGTGTGTGTGTGTGTTGTGTGTGTGTGTGTGTGTGTGTGTGTTGGGTGTGTGTGTGTTGTGTGTGTTGATTTAGTTGGGGGTTCTTTTTTATTTTATTTTTTGATCTATTTTTTTTGTGTATGTGTGTGCGGGAAATCTATCTATCTATCTACTATCTTCTATCTATCTTCTTTCTATATTTTTATATAAAATTCTATATATGTTAATATATATATATATATATAAAAAATATTTTTGTATGTATATTATGTGTGTGCGCGCGCATGCGTGCTTTCTTGCACGCATGCGCAACGCGTGCGTGTGCGCACGCGTGCTCTCACGTGTTCTTGTGTAATGCATGTGCGCTGGGTTTGGGTTTTTTTTCAGGTGGACAATATCAAGTCTTGCAAGTGCATCCCTCCTGAAATGCTGGAAAAAATCAAGGCGGCAGAAAATGCCCAGACCTAGTCCTCCTCCTCCTCCTCCTCCGTCGCCTGTCTCCCAGCTCGCAGGGCAGCTTGCCATCAGCGACTCCAGAGTTCCTTCCAGGAATCTTGCCTTGCCGGAGGATGACAGAGCTTCCCTGAGCCACGTCCATGAATATCTACTGTGTAGTTAAATTAATAAATGTTGCCATCCCTCTTGGTAACCAAATTTTTAAAAAAATAATAATAGTAATGTCCCTTTAGACTTGTTATGGTGTTTGGGAATAGGATTATGTTGCAGTTTAGTAGCGGGGATAGTTTCGTCAGACATTGTGGATGAATATCTGTTGTGTACTTAAATTAATAATGACGCCATCTCTTTGTTTAAAAAATGTCCTTCACACTTATCGTTTGGGAATAGGATCGGTTTTTTTCTGTTATAGTTTAGTAGCCGGGATAGCTTCGTCAGGAATCTGGATTAATATCTACTGTGTACTTAAATTAATAAGGATACCATCCATCTTGGTAACCCCCCAAAAAAATAATAGTAATGTCCCTTTAGACTTGTTATCGTGTTTGTGAATAGGATTCTGTTATAGTTTAGTAGCAGGGATAGTTTCGTCAGACATTGTGGATGAATATCTGTTGTGTACTTAAATTAATAATGACGCCATCCCTTTGTTAAAAAAATGTCCTTCACACTGGTATCGTTTGTGAATAGGATTCTGTTATAGTTTAGTAGCGGGGATAGTTTCGTCAGGAATTGTGGATGAATATCTGCTGTGTACTTAAATTAATAATAACGCCATCCCTCTGTTAAAAAAAAAGTCCTTCACACTTATCGTTTGGGAATAGGATCGGTTTTTTTCTGTTATAGTTTAGTAGCCGGGATAGCTTCGTCAGGAATCTGGATTAATATCTACTGTGTACTTAAATTAATAAGGACACCATCCATCTTGGTAACCAAAAAAGTAATAGTAATGTCCCTTTAGACTTGTTATCGTGTTTGTGAATAGGATTCTGTTATAGTTTAGTAGCAGGGATAGTTTCGTCAGACATTGTGGATGAATATCTGTTGTGTACTAAAATTAACAATATCGCCATCTTTTCTGGGTAAAAAGTTACTGTCCTTCACACTTGTATCGTTTGGAAATAGGATCCCTTCTTTCTCTGTTATAGTTTAGTAGCGGGGATAGTTTCGTCAGTAATGTGGATGAATATCTGCTGTGTACTTAATGTGATAATAACGCCATCTTTCTGTTAAAAAAAATGTCCTTCACACTTATCGTTTGGGGAAAAGGATTTGTTGTAGTTTAGTAGCGGGGATAGTTTCGTCAGGAATTGTGGATGAATATCTGTTGTGTTCTTAAATTAATAATGACGCCATCCCTTTGTTAAAAAAATGTCCTTCACACTTATGTTTGGGATTAGGATTCTTTCTTTTTGTTATAGTTTAGTAGCCGGGATAGCTTCGTCAGGAATTGTGGATGAATATCTGCTGTGTACTTAAATTTATAATGACACCATCCCTCTTGGTAACCAAAAAAAAAAAGTAATGTCCCTTTAGACTTGTTTTCGTGTTTGGGAATAGGATTCTGTTGTAGGTTAGTAGCGGGGATAGTTTCGTCAGACATTGTGGATGAATATCTGCTGTGTACTTAAATTAATAATAACGCCATCCCTTTGTTTAAAAAAAGTCCTTCACACTTATCGTTTGGGAATAGGATCGGTTTTTTTCTGTTATAGTTTAGTAGCCGGGATAGCTTCGTCAGGAATCTGGATTAATATCTACTGTGTACTTAAATTAATAAGGATACACCATCCATCTTGGTAACCAAAAAAAAAATAATAGTAATGTCCCTTTAGACTTGTTGTCGATTGTGAATAGGATTTTGTTGTAGGTTAGTAGCGGGGATAGTTTCGTCAGACATTGTGGATGAATATCTGTTGTTGTACTTAAATTAACAATAACGCCATATTTCTGGTTAAAAAAATGTCCTTCACACTTATCGTTTGGGATTAGGATCCCTTCTTTCTCTGTTATAGTTTAGTAGCCGGGATAGTTTCGTCAGTAATTGTGGATGAATATCTGCTGTGTACTTAAATTTATAATGACACCAACCCTCTGGTAAGAAAAAAAATTATTGTCCTTCATACTTGTATCATCTGTGAATAGGATTCTTTCTTTTTGTTATAGGTTAGTAGTGGGGATAGTTTCGTCAGCCATTGTGGATGAATATCTGCTGTGTACTTAAATTAATAATATCTTTCTAGTACAAAAGTTACTGTCCTTCACACACTGGTATTGTTTGGGAATAAGATCCCTTCTTTCTGTTACAGTTTAGTAGCGAGGATACCTTTGTCAGCAATGTGGACGAATATCTACTGTGTACTTAATAATAATATATGGCATTTATATGGTCAACAACTTAATAGTAACGCCATCTCTCTGGTACAAAAACATTAATGTCCCGTGCCACACTTGTATCGTTAGTGAATAGGATCCTTTCTTTCTGTTATAGTTGTAGTAGTCATGAGAAGGTCTGGCTTCGGGTTTATTTGTTGGGGATATAGGACTGTGTGATAATTATAACCCATGCTTAGAAATTCACTAGTTGCGAACTGTTTCTTTTCAAATGTTGAGAAATGAAGAGCAGGTATAATTATCATTCAGTTAAGCAAACGCGAAGACACTGAATAGATTCAGTCTGTTGTGGGTTTTTTAAAAAGAGATTGATAGGTTTTTCGTTTTGTATTTTTTAATCTATTGTACTTTTGCTTGATTAAGCATCCACACACACACACACACACACACACACACACACACACATGCTCGCGCGCTTATACACATACGCACGTGTACACGCATTCTCACACTTACATGCTTGTGTGGCGAGAGCATCATAAGGAATGGTTCTGTAACAGATTTTACCATGTAAAGTCAACTTAGTACTCTTAGCACATCTTTTGATCAAGCTCTCTCTCTCTTATATATCCCTAAGGGTGGGGACTGGATTAAAAAAAAAAAAGCCATGGGTGCTTATTCATTATCCTCGAAATAAAAGAATTTGTCATTGTCAGATGTTGCCCGGCGAGTTTTTAGTTTGGGTTTATGTTTTGGGCTTTGTTTGTGTTTGTTCTTTCTTTTATCGAAACGAAAAATAGGTAGACGTGGTTTCTCTTCAAGACTCAAGTCTTTTTTGTGTGTTTTGTTGTCTTAAATATAAGAGGTGCTAAAAGCTGTTTCTTTCTTTTATTTCTGTATGTGTGTGCGGTGTTGTGTTTGCTGTAGACAGGACAGGTAAGGGGAAAACTACACAGATTTTTGGTGCTGCTGTTTTTGTTGCTTCCTCCCCCCCCTCCCCCCCACTACACGCACGTGTGTGCGCGCGCACACACACACACACACACACATCACTTGCTTTTACACTCATTTCAGCTTGTTATCATATTTTCAGTTATCATATCGAACACAATACTACACATACAACCGTTTGCTGTGAGCCTACAACTTTTTTTTGTGTGTGCATCTTTGAATGAAGCTTTTTTTTTTTACTTGTTAAACAAAGAAACAGAGTATATTTTGACACATGAACAAATAGTCTTTACAATAAATAATATGATAAAATATAAAACAGATGCAAAAAAAAACAACAACTAGTAACGAGTACGAGTCCGATTGCAAGAAAGTCTTTTATCAAATAAACAACTAGGTATTGAAACGCTGGGAGAGTTTAAAGCAACCGTTTCGTTAACTATAGCTTAATAATAGTCAAGTCAAGTCAAGTCAATTTTTTTATTTCCAGATGGTACATTGAATAAGCAATGCAGTTGCTTTTTTTTTAACATCAAGCCATCTATCTAAGAACACATTTCTTAATGATTATACAGCAATACTACATTATTGCAACTTTTACCAATAAATTGAACCAGTAAAAAAGAGGAAAATCGATAAGATAATACACAACAGGCGCATTGTGTACTCAAGCATTATAATGATTTCAGGTCAAAGTATTAGTGCTAACACAAGATACCATCAACACACTATAGGGTACACTGTTATGCCCCGAACTACTTAAGAGGTCTCTGAACTTGCTACCAGAAGATCTGGATCTCACCCTTACCCCTGATCAGAACAGAAAAATACAGATGTTGCCCCCCCCCCCTTTCCCCCCCCCCCCCCCCCCCCCCCCCCCCCCCCCCCCCCCCCCCCCCCCCTCTCCCCAGCCCACACAGTACTTCTGTCTTGTGTCCAAACTGTAGGCTTCATCTCTTTCAAAAAAACACCGCATAGCTTGAGTTTTGCTTAACAGGGATGTCGACAACGGATCTTAAAAGTTTCGTTTTAAACTGTATCTCTTTCAGATTACAGCCTAAAGTGAAGCATCTTTCAACTCACCGTGTCAAACTTACCATACATGCTGATAATTATGCATACACAAGCTTGAGGTACATGAAAAACGTGAATACAGGCATACCGGGCGATTTTATTTCTTGATTCTGTAAATATTGGACTCTGCAGTATCTGAGGATTTTGATCTGGATTGCATTGGCTCAGCACACAAGCTTGACCTGTTTCGCTTTTCGGAAGAGTAGGCCATTGTGTAGCGGTGGAACGGATGACATTTACAAAACTGCATACACACGGGGACTGGGTTAAAAAAAAAGCATGCAAGTGCTTATTCCATTGTCCTCAAAATAAAACAATAGAAAGGAGTGGGGGTACCCATCAATAAACAAGAACACAACTTTTGGGAAGAACAAAAATGTATATACCTTTCCTGTTGGAAAAACAAAACAAAACAACTAACCCCGACTAACCTAATCTCAAACTAGTTTCAGACTTTATCGAGAAGTTAAACTTTGCTAATATAATTATGTTCGAAATGTTGAAATAAATCTTTTCAAAGTATAGTTGACTCTGAACACTAGACTTCACCTCACAAAAGGAGTCGCCTGGCTCTAAGTTTATGGTCATCAGTTTAACAGTTACTTGAAGAACTGACACAGTGATTGCTAGCTTCCAACTGGTACCAGTTGTGAACATGCAATGTTTTTTTCCCTGTCAGTACTCAAATCGATAAAAGGCAAGTTATTTTGCACACAATTAGCACTACTACCACAATTTCTACTCAAGGCCAGAGAAAGAGACATCTTAATTAATCGTATTCTAAATAAAATGTCTAAAAAAAACCACCACGCTCTCTACACCTGCACGTCCTTATTCACAGGTCTTACTTTCTTTAAGGGTTCGTATGTCTGTCTCCTACAAAATCTTGAATTCGCACTCCAGCATTAGCTGATGATTATATTCAGGGCTTGCTCTCTGTTCCAATCTCTCAAATGTTCAATAATTATTTTTCATCTCAGAAAACTTGCAGTATGTTGCAGTTTGTAGCATTAAAGTTCCTGCTTTCAGCCTCAACTTACAAGCTCATTGATTTAAGTTTGATCGTCTGAAGGGAAGTTTTGGTGGCAGTCTCGTCTATGATAGTGCTAGTCAACTAGGGGAGTTTTCTGGGTTTGCTGACATACTTGGGGTAATGTGTGTCGATTCATACAGCCATGCGTTAGTCTTTCTTGCACTTCTGAAAACATAGCCTCTGACAGACTGGGTATACATCCCAGTCCTGGGTGTAATTTTCGTATCAAGTGTAATTTTGGTTTCATTATAATTATTCCTCGAGACCGTTTCCTTTTTTTTTCTCCATGTTGAGAAATGCTAACAATGAGAATATGTATGTAGTCTGTGATTATGCTTGCTATATTGTTTTTCTCTCGCAGTTAACGTATCCGTCGTTTAAAAAAATCTGTAATGGGTATTTCGTGGTTCTGTTTGGGATTATAGTGGTTAATGTTGCACTGTATCTTCTCATTCCTACTAGCACATACATCTTTTCGCACTGTATATCGTTAGAACGACTGTCCCACAGACTTTTTAAGATTATGTTCGAATTATGCTTGCACCATAATTATCACTGCCTATGGCTGTTTAAAAATATTTTTGAGTTTTGATTATGCTTTCATTTCGAAATATAGTATAGTGGATGGTAAATCATGACAGATTTGGGGTGTAGGCAAGCATTGTTGTCTGTGATGTAAACAAATCAGGTTTCAACCATGCACAACCAGTCAATAACCAATGTTTTCTTGTCTGTGATTAAAACAATTTGTGTTGTATCAACAGTCTGTGTATTCTTGCGCTATTACAATAACCTGCATGATTTTCATGGAATTTCTGTGATCAGTTTGTACTTAAAACTCAAGTCATTATTTCTTTCTAAAAGCAATCCACAGTGTTACGTTTATTTTCAGTTTATTCTTGCAATATATGAATAACCTGAACGGTTTTTACATCATTTCTGTGATCAGCGTGTACTTAAACCTAATCCTCTGTATTTTTTTTAAAGCCATAATTTCCTCTAAAATCAGCAACTGTTATCTCTTGATTTGTACCTTTATCAAGTATGGCTGCTGAAAGTGTAGAAATTAAAACGTCTTTCTCAAAATTATTCAGCCAATTATAGAGCTGAGGGAGAGGGAAAAATCCTGAAGAAAACGAAATCTACGTCACCATCTGTCAGTCACAATCCCACAGCCCTTTTCTTTCCCTTGTTCAAAAAGAGAACACCACAGCATCTCCTGACTAGAGCAGTATCAAGCCGAAGTCGGATACGCTGGGCCTGACTTGTCAGGCGCTTAACGGCAGCGCAACGCATTTCGCTCGTGTGACAGACAACAATAGTTGCTGTCCGAGCGTTCGACGAATGAAAGAAAACGAAAACTGTACAAATATACAATATGATTTCAAATAAAGGTCGGATACTGTCTCAAATTTGTTTCTTGTAGACCAGGTAAGATCACGATTATGCGGAAATAAACGGCCAACTACACTTGGGGTGTGTTTTGTTTTTTTCTCTTTCTTTCCAGGCTCAATTAAATGGCTGACTGAAGCAATTCACTGTCCATTATTTTATCCAGTAGACTTGTTGAACTGCCATACAGCGATTCTCATTTCATGGTCTTTTCCGTTTGTGTATGATTGTTGTGGAGGGAGTGGAGGAAGCTGGTTGCAAAATCTTCATTAGTGGCCCCCCACGGTCCAACGGACGGATAGGTGAGGCGAGGTGATGATTGTCGTCTTCAAGACCGTGTGCAATGGAGCTGGTTAGTGAAGAGCGTGAGAGAATGCAAATATGTAAATTTTGCCCCTCACTCAGAGCGTGAGAGAATGCAAATATGTAAATTTTGCCCCTCACTCAGAGCGTGAGAGAATGCAAATATGTAAATTTTGCCCCTCACTCAGAGCGTGAGAGAATGCAAATATGTCAATTTTGCCCCTCACTCAGAGCGTGAGAGAATGCAAATATGTAAATAATTTTGCCCCTCACTCAGAGCGTGAGAGAATGCAAATATGTAAATTTTGCCCCTCACCCCTCAGCCAGAGCATTGAGGTTCACCAATAGTGATCTTTTGTACAAGCTAACCCACCATTAAGGCAGCCACATTCCGACTTCGGGGATGATATCTCAACAGTGTGCATGCATTTTTTATATATAAAAAAATGTCATCCGTAACCTACTAGTACACAATGGTCTACCCTTCCGAAAAGGCGGAACAGGTTTTAAATGCGTGCGATTTAAAGATGTATGAGGACACGGGACCGTGGTTTGTAGTCTCACTAGAAGGACCTTTGACATTAACTCCAGGAGAAAAATGACCCCCCCCCCCCCCCCCCCCCCCCACCCACCCGAACACGCGTCTTAAGTCCCGGCTGTCAGATCACCACTAGGCTATCCTAACCACACACCCACACCCCCCCATATGCTAGAATGTAGTTTTAGCTTTTTGCACCTCTAGCCTCACTCTTTTGCACCTCAAGGTCAACCTGCACCTCAATCTTGGCACCTCGACGCTCAATCTTTGCGTCTCTAGCCTCACATTCGCACCTCAAGTGTCAATCTTTGCATCTCAAGGCTCAATCTTCGCACCTCAAGCCCCAACATTCGCACCTCAAGCCCCAACATTCGCACCTCAAGCCTCAATCTTCGCACCTCAACACTCAATCTTCGCACCGCAAGCCTCAATCTCTGCACCCCAAGCCCCAACATTCGCGCCTCAAGCCTCAATCTTCGCACCTCAAGCCTCAATCTTTGCACCTCAAGACTCAACCTTCGCACCTCAAGACTCAACCTTCGCACCTCAAGACTCAACCTTCGCACCTCAAGTGTCAATATTAGCACCTCAAGGCTCAATCTTCGCACATCAAGCCTCAATCTTTGCACCTCGACCTCAATCTTTCCACCTCAGGCTCATATTGCACCTTAGCCTCAAACTAACACCTGCCCTCTCCTTGCTAGAGCTCCGATTTCACCAAGGTGAGATTTTTGCGGTATGCTAAGTAACCGTTTTGGCCCACCATTAATTCAGGTAGCCGCATTCCGACTTCGGGGATGGTGTCTGAACACGACAACACCAGTACGTGTGCACGTTTTCAAAAATGTTTACCATCCATTCCCACCGGCACGCAAAAAACCCCCCAAAAAAACTCTTCCGGAAAGGCGAAACGGGTTTGAACGTGTGTGGAAGACGTTCTGCGTGCATTCGCACACGGGGCCTCGGTTTATAGTCTCATCCGAAGGCCTTTTGAGGAGAGTGGAGTCGGCACTGATGCTAATTCATGGGAGGTAAAAATCTCCTTGAAGGGGGTGTCTTGGCAGTCACAAGCGTAACACTCCACTTTCGGATGAGATTAAAAACCGAGGCCCCGTGTGCGAACGCATGCAGAACATCTTGCGCGCACGTTAAACCCTGTTCCGCTTTTCGTAAGAGTAGGCCATTGTGTGCCGGTGGGAGCGGATGACAAAATTAACAAAACCGCATACACACGGGGACTGGATGTAAAAAAAAGCACATAAGTGCTTATTCCATTATCTTCGATATAAAAGAAATAAAAAAGTAAAATAAACTACCAGGTTACCCCGTCACCCACTGAAACATTTGTAATCAAATGCCATTCACATCACTGAATGAAAAATGGTAACCCCAACTTAGACACAGGGGAGGGGGGGGGGGGGGGGGGGGGGGGAGGGTGATGAAGGAGGGGAAGGATAGCAGAGTTGTCAGAGCATTAGGCTCGCAATCGGATGGAGGGAAGTGGGGAGGGGGGGGGGTAGCTTGGTGGTTAGAGTGATGCGCAATGCGCTCATGATCTGTTGACCCGGGTTCGAATCTCGTTCAAGAGGATTTTCCCTCTGGAGTTCACATCAGTGCCGACTCCACTCCCCCGAAAAGTCCTTCTTCGGATGAGACTATAAACCGAGGTCCCGTGTGCGAACGAACGCAGAACATCTTGCGCGCGCGTTAAAACCCGTTCCGCTTTTCGGAAGAGTAGGCCATTGTGTGCCGACGGGAACGGATGACAAAAATTTACAAAACTGCATACACATGGGGACTCGATGTAAAAAATTTTTAAAAAGGCACACGAGTGCTTATTCCATTATCGACATAAAAGAATAAATAAAAGAATAAATAAATAAATAAATAAAAGAATAAATAAATAAATAACAGAATAAATAAGTAAATAACAGAATAAATAAATAAATAAATAAAATAAAATAAATGGTGAAGGTTCCAGCCACTATCGAAACGCTCGTTCGAGGGGATGTTTTCCCCAAATTCACATCATTATCGACGACTCCACTCTCCACCAGAAAAAGTCCCGTGGAAAAAAACTGTAAATCCAGGTCCCCATAAAACCCATTCCACCCTTCAGGAGGGGTTGGCCAACACTGCATGCCAGAAGGAACGGATGACAACATTAAATATATATAATAATATAATTATATATATATATATATATATATATATATATATATATATATATTTAATATCGAGGATAATGGAATAAGCACTTATGTGCTTTTTTTACATCCAGTCCCCGTGTGTATGCGGTTTTGTAAATTCTGTCATCTGTTCCCACCGGCACACAATGGCCTACTCTTACCAATTGGGCGCCCTAATTTTAGCACTGGGCCCCTGGGCCCTTGACTGAGTTATGCTGGATTTGAATGCTGTGCGAAAAGCGGAACAGGATTTAACGTGTGCGCAAGATGTTCTGCGTGCGTTCGCACATGGGGCCTCCGGTTTATAGTCTCATCCGAAGGACTTTTGGGGGAGAATGGAGTCTGCACTGATGTGAACTCCAGGGGAAAATATCCCCTTGATCGGGAATCGAACCCGGGTCGTCAGATTGCGAGCGCGATGTTCTAACCACTAGACTATCCCGTTTACAAATGCATGCATACTGGCGTTGTGTTTAGACATCATCCCCACAAAGTCGGAATGCGGCTACCTAGCTGGTGGGCACCGGTAATATAATATAGGTAAAAAAGGAGGTAAAGGAGTCCCATAACCTTTAAGGTCGTAGGGGAGCGAGGCGTCAGAGACCTCACTTCTCTAGGGCCAGCATATTGAGGGCGGCGCCCATCTCCTCTCCCTCGCTGCTTTACCTTCCCTGACCCTAAAGAGGGCAGGTACACATTTACAGCTGGGTGAACTGGGGGAACTGTACTGAAGCCAAGGCGCGTAAACGGTCACCCATCCAACTGGTAACCACGCCCGACGCTGCTTAACTTGGCTGGGGGAAAGCGAGTGCTCCGACCACTGAGCTATCCCGTCAATATGCAAAACCTAAATCATTGATGAGCCTTGGAGCCAATGAACTTTTTATAAAAAAAAAAAAAAGCACACACATAAAAGAACAGCAACAACAAACACAACAACTCGGGATTGCGTCAACAGCCAAACATGGTCTTTAATTGAACCTGAATTGCGCACAAACAAGAATGCTGATGAATATATATTTAAGTCATTAATTAATTATCTCATGCCCCATAGTACATCAACATCACACGCAACTGATGACGACAATTAAGCTGAAATAAAATTCAGACGATGACAGAAAATTATATACCATCTCTAAGCATATTCCTCGGTACAAAAAAATACTTTCCAATCGAGTTGATAGGTAAGTTGTTCATTTATCTCAACAAAGATCATAAAAGGGAGGGGAAAAAAAACCGCCATACAATTCCAGAGAACGCACACTTACACCATTAACAACACTAAAACACTGGTCTTGCAGCAATATATGCGATTTTCCATTTTCGCACGTTAAAGATTCAACATGTACAAAAAGCAGTTCAGAGTACGATATGCAGCAACGATGTAATTTTTTTTTTTTTACAGCTTCACATGAAGAAATAATTTACACCCCAACTTTTTGGTTTTTGAAATCAATTTTGACTGCACAAAAACTCCATATACATACAACAAAGACTAAGCCCACATACAGGGAAAAAATCTGAGGGAAAAATCTGCTGAAAACACACTGAAGCTATGAAAATGAAATGCAGCCCTAATGTGGAGATTAAACGGTAATGAGCCAAAAATTTCCACAACTCATTTGTCTTTTCGCCCTGTGATAATACTGACCACAAACTGTAAGAAATTACTCCCCCCCCCCCCCCCCCCCCCCCACTCCCTCCCTCTGGAGAACCTTTTGTCAAACACCTTCACAATTTCACCTGCAGCTATCCCGTAGTGTAGCAGAACCGTTGAGGCACCCCTGAAGATTTTGTGGTTTTCAGCTTTCCGTAGCAAACCGTTCCACTCAAGGCTACCAGTCCACTCTCTGATGTTGTCTTCCCATCGTTTTCTCTGTCTGTATCTTCCGTCTCCCTTCTTGTACTGTTCCCTGTAGGACAGTCTTGGCCAGTCCAGATGTTCGTGTGATGTGCCCGTACCACTTCAGTTTGCTTTTTTTCCCCACTGAAGTCAGGAGCTCTTTCATATGGCCCGATGGCGTTTTCAAATCTGGATTTTACTTCACAATTTAGGAAAATCAAAAATCTGGTCAAAAATCAAAGAGATGGATTGTGAAATAAAATGTCCTTGAATTTGAATCCCATCCATTTCCTTATAAAGAAGTTGGTATTCTTCATAAAGGTTATTCCCCATCATAATAGTAACTGCCTTCTTCAGCCATTATTTGGTTTAAGTTTTGCATGCTTTTAACAGTAACAGAAAGACAACCAATATTCGTGTCTAAGACAGAAACTTGCCACAAGTACAAATAATAGAAAATGATAATATCCTGCCTCATTGGGTTTTGTAGAAGCAAAATTTTCAGGAACAAATCACAAAGTTAACATTTCACACACACACACACACACACACACACACACACACACACACACACACACACACACACACACTTGTCATCAACCATAAAAGGGTACAAATGATATTTATCAATTATCCGAAAGATTCCAACACACCTACAGACAAATCATATGAGAATGTGATCGCAAAAACCAAACTGATGACCTGCGATATAAAGTTATATTATATTGTTTCGACCTTTCAGTCATCATAAACATTGCACTAATACACACACCCACAAACACACCATCAACCATCAAACACACACACGCAATCATGCACAAACACACCCACACACACCACACACACCCAGACACTCCCACACAGAAATAAACCTATATTGAATAATTTCTTATCAGAGAAGACACACTGGTCAATGTGAATAGCCAACATCAAACACGACGGCATGAAACAACACAGCAATCAGAACATTACTACCACACTCCATACAATTTTTCGGAAAAGGACACCTATACATTCTACCTACACCACAATCATCACACACGAGATGACAGTGTTGTCCTTAGCTGAAGAAAACAGACAGCAGAAAAGATTGTTTAACTTGAACCCAAAGAAGAGAGAGATTTTTCCACACACACAAAAAATTGAAAGGCAAAGAGAAATCCCGGAACATTCCTGGGGTCAAATCCTTAAGAAAAAAAAGGATACTTATATACTTCCTAAAAATGAAATGGGGATTCTTTACTGGTACAAAATGTTGGCAAATGGTAAAAGTTTAGCAGAACTATGAAAGAAACATGTCAAAGCTCAGGACATTTCTGGAAGCAAAACCTGAAGCATATTATGTAAAGCCCGCATTGTACTTACTTTAAAAAAGGGAAAGGAAAGCGCTCAAGAATCATCATCATTATCATGATTATTATTATTATTAAAACAAATTGTGGAGGAAATTTCAGGATTTTCTGATGTGATAAAACGTACACTGGTTCAAAGAAATTTAAGGAACACTTTAGTTGGAACACATGAAACTGCAGGAAAGTATGGGAAGAACCTGTCACCTACGAACATTTACAAAAATGTTCGTGCATTGAGAAAAAAAAACAAACATAACAGTGTTTGGATCAGGTTCAGTGTATTTTAAAAATTTATATAATTATATGATGCTGGGTATACTTCTCTAATACTAAGTTCTACACCTTTAGTTGCAAACTGCAAAACAGCATGATGATTGTTGTTGAGGAAAAGTGACAGGGATACACACACACTTCTGCAATCATTCAGGCTACACAGATGCACCAGGAGAAAAAGCAGAGACAGTACACAAGAAGCACACACAAGAAAACTGAGAAGAATACACACTGGACTCAAGCACTACCAATCCAATCATAGAGCTAACAATCAGGATTGCTTCTGGAACCAGGCGACCAACAGATGGGTCAAAGAGCATAATTAATCGTACTTGTTCCTCAACATCCTCCTGAAGTCAGCAGTGACGTCATCAGCACTACCCATAATGCCCATTCTGAGAGCTGATGACGTCACCAGTAACTGATGTCACCAGGATGAAACTGGATAGTACTCCTCCAAAGAGCCAAGCAAAAGGGATATCTATCTATCTATCTATCTATCTATCTATCTATCTATCTATCTACAGAGATAGATAGATAGATAGATAGATAGATAGATAGATAGATAGATAGATAGATAGATAGACATACACACACACTTGGAGTCAAATTCTTTGAGGAGGGGAGGGCAAGGGATTGGGAGGGTGAAAACTCGTTCAGGATCAAAACCACACACACACACAAACACACACACACACAACACAACAACACAAAACACACACACACACAAACGCAGGTTGACGATAACCTAAAACAGCGACAATACCAAACCATCACAAAAACCAACATTCACACACACACACTGTTAGCACTTGGATTGGTAAACAGGCACATAGCAGCAATAGCAGCAATAGCAGCAACAGCAGCAGCAACAACAGCAGCAGCAGCACACCAAGCTGTGGTATCCTTGCTGGCTTGTGCAGCAAGAAGAGCAGTCCCATTCACAGAATGGCGTGCGCTCCACGACATCTTGAGGCCAAAACACCGCTGCAAGAAAGTTTTGACATTCTCTTTCCACTAGTACTATGGTGGTGGTGGTGGTGGTGGTTGTGGTTGGTGGTGGTGGTGGTTTTGTAACAAGTGATGGTAGGTAAGTAAACAGCTTGGCTTACACTTTTTGGAATACATTTTCAGATTTAGAAGGGGGGGGGGGGGGGGAAGTTGACACATTTTGACGATTATTTGTACAAGAAAGTACGAAATTGTGAAAAAAAAGACTCCTCCTTCTATTCCAAATGTATACCATCCAGTTGTCAAAGAGTTCTGACACATATGTAATACGCGTGATGCACATCTATGTGATATATATTATTATGTTCCTTACGTCATTACAGAACTTCCCTTGTACAGACAAGAATCCGACACATATACACACATGTAATACGTGTGATGGACATCTATCTGAAGCACATTGATTCATAATGATACATTTCATAAGAACCATTTCCTTCAGATTTGTAAGTAGCTAAACATTGCGCATGTACATGTTATGTATACACAGCTACGAGGTTTGTGTTAAAGCACAGCTGATTTTTACACACAGACATAGGAATAGTTGTTGTTTTTTTACATGGCCACTGCACAACGATGATAAATATTTTATTAAACTGACTGTACAATACTGAACATACCTCCACTGGAATGTCCATGTCATATTCACATACATTTATCGATCACAATTAATGAAAAAACTCCTACATATATCTCAAAACTTTGCACTTGAGTGCGCGCTCTCTCTCTCTCTTTCTCTCTCTCTCACACATGAAGGTTGAAAAATGGTTATGAAGCCAATACTTCTACTGTTGGAAAAATGAAGTACACCCCCCCTACCCTCTCTCTCTCTCTCTCTCTCTGTCTGAACTCTGTACAGGTATAATATGTACATTGGCCTTAGACCACGATACACAGAGTTTAGAGGAAGAAGGAGAATCAACATACAGGTATGCAAAATATAACGGAACGCGACAACAAAAATTATTAAACCTGTTTAGAGTTTTCTCTCTCTCACCCCTCTTTCCATCCCCCCCCCCCTCTCTCAATTGCTCATGATATACCTCTTAATCACTACTGTATTTAAAAAAAACTCAACAACAAACAAACAAAAAAACATAGCAAAAAACACAAACGATGGCTGTACAATAGAGGTAAGCATAATCATATCATACTGGCACAAAGTCTTGTGTTGTCCTGGTCAGGTTGGAAAAAGAATCAGTTTGGAATGGTGTCTGCACATATCTACATCTTTTATTTACAGTTTCTACAATCACAATAACTATCTTTCTTCTTTCTCCATCATAAACGTAAATGATAACTAGCTTTTTGAGGTTTTTTGTTTGAAATTAAACTCATAACACAGCTGTGTGTGTGTATGTGTGTGTGTGCATGTGCATGCACACACAAACAGACACACACACACACGCATGCACACACACAAACACACCAGCAAGAAAACTGATTTTGAAAAAAACAAAACAATGTTGACATAAATAAGCTCTAACATCAACAACAAACACAAACCATTCCCCAAACAAAAGCAGCTAAAATCAACAAGAATACTTTGTATTTTGCCAAGAAAACAAACCGACAATAAACTCACAGGAGTGAAGCCAACAGTATATCCACAGGTTTTACACTGACAAAGACTCCCACAGCGCGCACAATCCAGCATGACTCAGTCAAGGCTTCAGGCCCAGTGCTAAAATTAGCACGCCCTTTCCTTTTACCTAGTCCAAGTGTGGTCAGTTCCTGCTGTTGTTGTTGTTGTGCGTTCCCCAGCTTTACACCCTGGGGGTCACCCAGAACATGCACTCTGACTCACTCATCCCACCTGGGAATCTCTGTGAGATAAGAAGTACACACTGGATGAGAGTTTGCGTGTATGTACTCTTTTTCCAAGCACCTCGCCCTTATAGCAGCATACCGACTCAAGAGGAGAGGTGAAGTTCCTCTGTAATTACACCAGATCGGGCTGGGCTGAATGGATTTTTGCAGCTGAGGTAGCTGAAAGTGGGGGACACGTCACCTGTGCCGCTCCACGAAAATGAAGGAATTTGGCACTCTCACCAGGACAATGCCATTGTTGACTTTTTTCTATTTTTTAAAAAATTTTTTTTCTTCCTTCCCTACGCTCCTTGGTTCCGCAATGGTGAGATTTAGCATTTGTATAGTAGCTGTTTACCCAGTGTCAAGGTAGCAGCATTCTGACTTCGGGCATGGTGTCTATACACCACACCTGAGTGTATGCATTTAAAAAAAACAAACAATTTTTTCATCTATTCCTACCAGCACGGAAAAAAAATGACCAACTCTTTTGAAAGATAGAACTGGTTTTAAAATGTGCGCAAGATGTTCTGCATGTGTTTGCACACGGGACCTCAATCTATATAGTCCCATTCCAAGATCTTTTGGGGTAGTAAACTGAATAGTACTGGTGTTAATTCCAGGGGTGAAAAATCCCCTCAAAATGGGCGCTGGTGACTCAAACCCTGACTGTCAAATCCCAAGCCCAACGCTCTAACCACTAGGCTATCTTGTGTCTCCCTGATGCCGACCTGACTTCTCCTGTAACTCCTTAAGCAGTCAAGAGGGCACTGCACCAACACGTTCAGGCAGGTTATCATACGATTCTGCTGGCAGAGCCCATTCCTCTCCGGACCAGGTCACAGCTTCTAGTCACAGCTTCTAGGCCGTCAGCAGTGCTCTTGCCTGTCATCCATACCTTTGGTCATCGCAGGCCTAATCCTCTACCAATGAGGGATGGGTTTAAAATAGTGATGCATCCCCAAAGTCGGAATGTGGCTACCTTCATGGTGTGTAAAAAAAACCGGGGTCGCATACACCAAATCTCACGATGCGTGAACCTCAGAGTTATAACAGAGGAAGGTAAAAAGGTAAAGGAGTCCCATAACCTATAAGGTCGTAGGGGAGCGAGGCGTCAGAGACCTCACTTCTCTAGGGCCAGCATATTGAGGGCGGCGCCTATCTCCTCTCCCTCGCTGCTTTACCTTCCCTGACCCTAAAGAGGGCAGGTACCCATTTACAGCTGGGTGAACTGGGGGAACTGTACTGAAGCCAAGGCGCGCAAACGGTCACCCATCCAACTGGTAACCACGCTCGACGCTGCTTAACTTGGCTGGGGGAAAGCGAGTGCTCCGACCACTGAGCTATCCCGTCCCCATAACAGAGGAACAGAGGGGAAAAAAGAAAAATGTTCAGACATGATGTAACTCCCATTCACGCAAAGAACAGGCGGTCTCCTGACAGTGTCGCCCTAAGGATCTGCAGAGGAGTAGAGTCAGTACTCTTGTCAAGTCCATGGGAACCATCCCTCTCTCTAACAAGACATATCAGAGGAGACTTGATCCTGAAACCTTCAGCTACTGTCACATCATGAGTTCAACACTTTAACCGCTTGACCATTCCATCCCCCTTTGTCAATAAGGGAAAAGGGACCCCCCCCCCCCCAAAAAAAAAGAAAAAAAAAAAGAAAATTAATGATGGAGAAGAGAACGACTGTATAAGTTAAACACCGTCATATATACTTCACACCTCCACTGAAAGAAATCTGTCAAACAGAATGGAGTGAGAAAAATTTTTTCAGAGAAAGCAAAACTAGTAGGAATTAGAGTCAAACAAGGGGAAAAGAAAAAAAACCCATACCCCAAATCAGCAGTTACCAAACAAAATAAATGAAACAAAAACAAAAAATAAAACCCAAGGTGTTCACCTACCCACCAAAAACTGGGAAAAAAATTGGAGTACCAGATAAAAAAATATATAAACTTTGTGCAGAAAAAACAACTAAGCATTCTGTACACTACTAAAAACACAGTCATCGAAGGAACTTCAAAAACATGTGAGGGGGGGGGGGGAAAGAACAAACCCAAAAAACTCTTTTCACAGCTTCAAACATCACACTTCCCCATCTACACACACACACACACACACAGACCGATCCTACAGCAAAAAAACAACATTGGCAACAGTAAGCTAGGGGCTCAGTACGGGGTCTGTGTCAGGTAGGCACGCGAATGGAATATATTATATTATGCGGCTAAACATTACTTTCTTTCCAGTATCACACAACACCACGAAAATGATAGTTTAAAGTATTTCTGATATCAACCATTATGTACAATGCTTTAATGCTATGGTCTTCTGCTGTGTTCCGTTAGGTTACCTGTGACCCATCAGGAACCAGGAACTGATGATATCAAAGAAGCTGATGTGTGTTGTGGAGGGGGGGGGGGGGAGGAGGTTGCTTTTTAGTTCTTGTTTGTATTCATATTATTTTGGGGTGTATTGCTGTTAGACTTATTCTCCTGTTGAATACGTTTTGTAATCCTCCATACCCCAAAAAGGGGTGAAAGGAATTAAATCTTGAATCTTGAAATTGTGTGTTGTTGTCTTCAATTTAACGTCTGTTCACTCTGTGTGTTTATTATTATTTTTAATTTATTTATTTTAATTTTATTCTTTTATATCAAGGATAATGGAATAAGCACTTATATGCTTTTTTTTACATCCAGTCCCCGTGTGTATGCATTTTTTGTACATTCTGTCATCTGTTCCCACCGGCACACAATGGCCTACTCTTACAAAAAGCGGAAGAGGATTTAACGTGTGTGTGCATGCATGCGTGTGTGTGCGCGTGCATGTGCATGTCTGCGCGCGCGCTTGACAGAATCAAAGTATTCAGCTTCTGCATAAGTATCCCACAAGGAAAGCCAAATAGAAAAAGACCCAGAGCAAGCGACGGCAGGCATAAATCCACACACCACAGTCATTGGCAGCAGAGTAGGGAAGCTGCTGAGTTCATCTCAGTCTCTGATCGATCACACCACACACCACCACTGTTGTAACTTGACCACTGAAACCAAATCACCATCTTGGCAACACATCACAGACAACTTCTGATTACAATAATATGTATAATAAACTTGGCAACAATCCTGCACACAAATCAATAATAATAATATATATAACACGATTTAACAAAAAAAATCCAAGCAAAAAAGGGTGTTGTGAACAAGTCAATTGAAGCCGCAACCTCAATTCCACCGGAGGTAATGGAAAATGGAAGATTGAAGAAAAACAACTTAGTATCACAAATGATGAGGTGTCCTTTTTTTGGAGGCCACTTCAATTTGGTAAGTAATATGTGCACATCAACAATAATCTCTATGAGGGGTAAATTAAACAAACGGTACCAGAAGCAAACAAGCAAGGAAACCCCTCCCAAAAAACCCAAACCAAACCAAACCCAAAAACCCTAAAATTTAGTAAACCCAAAGAAACACATCAACCCTCTCCCCTTCCCACCCCTCTCCAAAACCCAACCAGCATAGTCCTGTAGTCATTGTAGTCGAACGGCTGAAACACGCTGAAATTGGATGGCTTGAGCCTGTGACTTGGCAGGGGTGACGCATTGTCGCTCAATGACAGACCACATTCACCGCAGTGCTGTCTAAGCCTTTGACGAAGAAAAAATGGCTTTAAAAAAAAAAAAAAGACTTTGTTGAAAAGTGTCTGCTGGACAGCATCTGATAGTCACAGGTTTTGAAAGTCTCAAAATCTGTGATCTTCTGACAACAATCCTTACTGTCAAGTCCTTAGGTCAATTGTAACAAACAAAAAGTTCCTGACAAAATACTCTCAACAAGTATGTGAACATGATTTGGTTTGGGCACGTTCAATGGAGAGCAGACCACCACATCATAAAAAGAGCAATGAACTTTGTAGTGAATGGAAAGAGACCAAAGGGAAGACCTGGGCTGCCTGTATTTGCAGATGATCTTAGAGAAAGGGGCATAAATAAGGAGGAAGCTCAAAACAGAGAGATGGAGAAGGCTCATCAATGTCAAACCTCCCCTGGGAGAAACATGACAAAAAAGGAAGAAGAAGAGAATAAGAAGTATGTGAACATGAAGAACTGTTGACCATGTCCATCAGATCAGAGTCCTACACGCTTAGCCATGGTGACACGGTACTACAACCCCTTGCTATGATGCCCTGATCAAAGGATCATTTTACTTCAGTGTTGAATTTATATATAGCTCAATCTAAAAGCAACAAATCAGGCCAACTAAGAGGACTGGAATAACACCACTTTTTCAAACCATCCTGGTACGGTTTGTAAAATTTTGCAAAAGTTTCCCACGAAGAAAAGCCTACTAATTTCAAGAAGCCACAGTTAAGAGTGAATTGATGCTTCGAAACGGGCCTCACTTCTTCCATCATTACTATGTTCCTGTCTAAACAATCTATGGTGTTAACTTAGCGTTGACAGCACATGAAATAGCTGTAGGACTGGAAGGACATGCCACATTGTCTCCTATCTGGTAAACGAAAAAAATTCATGAGAAACCTTTATAATATCATTAAACATGTTCGAGAGGATATTTTCATTTGAGGTACATCCATTGTTCGATCTTTGAAAACTCAGTAATGCAGATAATGTCACACACTAAGAAAAGCAAATGTGCTGACAAGATTGTATCTGAGCCACAACAATTATTTATTTTATCATACTTCTTGAAGCATATTTTATTTGAAACTTGTTTGTTGGAAATCGAATTCGTGCCAATATTAAAAACACACATGTGATTCTTAACTGATTATTTCAACCAGCACAATGAAGGGCCATAACCTATGCAGTCATCAGGGTATGATATGTCAGAGACCTTTGCTTCTCTAGGGGCTAGGATTTTTTAAGCCTGTATGTTTGATGTTCTACAATTTTTAATTCATTGTTTCAAATCTCTTTCTTTATGCGCCAACACTACAGAGGACACTAGTCACTATATAAATTCCATACATTATTATTATTATTATTATTATTATGTTCCAGAGCCTGAAGGCAGAGCGAAACAACAACTCTTCCCATTATTTCTCTGGGTGAACCCAGCAACAGTTCTTCACCAGCAGCCAGTGTTAACAGCGATACGAAACTCACCCAAGACTCCCAACTACTCTTTGACACATCAAATGCTGCATTAACCACTCCCATGCCACTGAAGTGTGTCCACACATACCAGCTCACTTCAGTCCATGGATTTTCTTTATACTGGTACACTATTTTACATAGATTTGTACGAAAAAAAAATTGTGTTCCAGTACAACAACATCTGCAAGAACTCTGGTGCACGAAAAGTCGAAATGCATACACAAAATTTTCCAAATGGCAGAATCCTTCTGGTCTTTGTATCACCCATCTCAGATCTTAAATTTCATTACTTCCAGACATCTTATCGTCAGACAGAAAACATACATTCTGTTTTCATATACATGTAAAATCGATGGAAATTTATACTCGACTTCAGAATGTTATCAACATAATTTGATATTATGTGTTTATTAATACAATTTGTCTCGAGAATACCTGCAGTCAATGTCCGCACACTCTGTATATTATCACTATGATTTAACACGTGTACTATGCGTAGAATTTTATCTTGGGAATACAGTAAATAACTCATAAAACAATCTCAATAAAATGAACATGGCAGTGTCAACGGACAGGATCTCATGATGTAACAACTGTCGAAGACTATTGATCTTGTCCGATTCCTATCGCACACAGATTTTAAAATAACACATGGCCCCAGAAACCTCTTCCACAGAACAAAAAGACAACCAGGGCACTGAGCTACTGTCATGGAATCACTCTAGCAGCCTGCATACAGACAAAAGCTGAAGCATGTTTGTACCACCATCACGAAGGCAGTCACCCCCAAACACGAGGGCAACATGTCTGATCACAGGGCCAGCTGACGACTGCTCACCTTTACTTTCTTCACCACTCTTTAACTCCAAACTGCAATAATGTAGGGCCTAGTTGTTGTTATAGTCTTGATATTCTGCCATCACAGGGTCATCACGATAAAGTAACAAAACACCACAGCACTTTACAAACACATGGATGTTCCAACAAAAACAAAACAAAGATCCACTTTCAAAACTGAGCAAAACAAAAACAAAACATCCCATCCCATCTATAAAAAAAACCCAACAACAACAATACACAAAATCACTTAAAAAAAACTGAAATGAATGGTAACCACCAGATGAGCAGGCGAAAGAGAAAGAGACTGTTTTGAAAATGATGCGGAATAGAGAGAACTAAATGTGACGCTGTACACGAAAGTCATGGATAAGTCGCCAGCTGCAGTTTCCTGCTGTGTGCCCTTAAACTAAACTGAACGCCGCTAAAGCCGCGGTCACTGGTCACCTGGAGACTCCAACGTGTGCAGGGATCGACATTAAGCATTGCCCGACTGCCCGGGGCAACTGAATCGCCAATTTGGGCAAGTGAAGTTCATGGTAAACTTAAAATTTTGACCAGCAACCCTTGCTTTTCTCTTGCCTGATGATTATCTTATGCTCAACGCTGACTGTTCAAGTTTAGAGCAGACGATCCTTCGATCTTTTCTTTTCAAGACTCAGCAAAGTTTGCGCGCAGACCTATTCTCTGTCAGCACAGGCACAGCGCAGTGCCAGAGCAGACAATGGTTTCCTGTGTAGGCCTACGCTTATCACAGAAAAGGAATGGTACCATTCCCTTTTTTCTGTGAAACTTATAGCCCACTGGCTTGGCCTAGTTTCTGTTACACAGCATTGTCATTTGTTATGCATGCACTATATTTTAAAAGTTCAGTTTTGATACACATGATTTTAGTGAGGTTATGTGGGCAAGTGCAAAACCCATTCGGGCAAGTGATTTTTCCTGTGACTTGCCCGACTGGGCAAGTTGAAAAAAAGTTAATGTGATCCCTGGTGTGTATCTAAAAAAGTAATAAAGATAATTGAAATCTGTTTTCCGTGTCTTGTTCAGAATAATCTTTTCTTTTAGATTACACTGCAATCTCATTTTCTGAATTTTGACCCTTATCCATGGTTTTCGCATGCAGTGTTACAAATGTACAATTAACAGCAATGATTGAGAAAAAGATACTATTGGAGGAAAAAATACAACAACAACAACAAAAACAACAGCAGGAGAAAGTACCAGAATATGAGTTCTAAAGATAAAGAAAGCATGGTGATCAGATAAAATCCCCCCCCCAAAAAAAAAAAACAAAAAAAAAAATTGTCTAGTGCCTTTTACCCCATCAACAATCACTTTCCACCTTGCTATCCTCTTTACTCTCCTCTTAAAACTGATCATAAAACTCACAGTACCCTCCACACCCAACAAAAAAAACAAAAACCACCCCACAAACAAAAACAATAGCAATAATGTTATGGTTCTTCCCTCAACAGTAAAACATCCATCACACTACCTCAACATCTCTCAGGTTTTGTTTTTTTAAAAATGGTTTTCCCCGACTCACATATATTATAACATAAATCAGAAAAGTGCTCTCTCCTGTACCAACGGAAAAATTACTGAAGACTTGGGGGACAAAAAAACAACAACAACAAACCATGCTGGTTTCATCTTTTCCACTCTGCTGCACTGAAAAGCAATGCCAAGTTCCAACTTCTGAACAAAATGTGATGTAATCATACAAATATTGACTGTTCATAATACAAAATCATGCAACTATCAAAAACGTGTTATCTATTTCTGATATAACTTGACACCAGGTATCATATCTATCTATATATATATACAATCTTAAATCATGTGCTGGGGTGAAGTTGGGTTGTTTTTGTTATTATTAATATTATGGTAAAGCAGAAACTGTGAATGGAATCTGCTTCACACAAGGCTGAATGGACTGAACAGAAGGGAGGCACAGTACAAATAAAACGCCCGTGATGAACAAAATATCCAGAATGATGATCAGTCTGATGCCTTTCTCAAGGGAGCACCCACAGCTAAATCCATATCAACTAGTTCCTCCCGTTAGAAAAAAAACAACAATAATAAAACAAACAACTTTAAAACATTTTTTTTTTATAGATTTGTCAGTTCTGCTGGTATGTCTTCCATTTCATTTGCTGCGCAGTTTTCTGAACTTCTTTATAACACAGACGTAAGCATGCGCTTGTACACATGCACACACACACACACACACACCAACACGCACACACACAATCATTGATACTCCTATCACACATCTCTCGATCCCATGTATATATATATAATCAAGCAGATTGCACAGTTATAAGCAAGCGTTGGTGTTGTTTTTTTTAACAGATAAATCACAAACAATAAAACCTTTTTTTTTTTAAAAACAAAACATCATTATCAGCCTCCTGTGGCACAAGAACAGATAATAATAGGCAAGAGAAAGACATCAAAATTAAACAATCCTTTTTATATTTTAAAAACAAAAATCCACAATTCTGTATGTTACTACTTGTTCTTTCATAAACCACCTCAGTAGTCCCTGACTTCTTCACTAACTCCCTGTGAAGTCATTGGGGGTCATGTACAGACATTTTGTTGTTGTTGTTTCTTTTATTAGCAGTGTGTTATTGGCAAAATACGGACTTGGCAGTAAGTATGTTATACTCGCTATTATCTGTTTATGTTCAGGATAGGACACCGGAAACCACTTTGGATGAAATTCGCTGACGTTTTTACACAGTTCTGCGCAGTCAAGTTTGTTCCCAGAAGTGTCGACACACATTTTCACAATCATGTTGCAATACATATCTTTAAAAAAAAAAAAATTTTTAAAACTACAACTTTTCCCACTTATTTTGGACTTTTAAGATAATTGCAATGGTAAATCATAGTGCTTTTACCAGTCCTGTATAATGTTCAGCATCAGCATCATTCAGCCATCTTCATGAATGATAATATGAAGAATTGGTGAATGCTGTCATAAGATTGTCATGGATTGTGATCCTTCTCAAAAAACAAAAACTTTGCATACAGATAGGACTGTCACCTGTGAAGTGTCACTGCCATTGCTGATAAAGCGTTCTCTTATCCACTTACTGTTGTCCTCTATCTCACTAATCCTTACTTCTAAGCAGATGGCAGATGGATGCCTTGCCACCCTACTGGTGTTAAGCCAACAGACTTAAGGGTGGGAGCTGGATTGTTATCATTTTTATGCGTAAGCAGCAGATAATAATGCCTCCGTAGTTTTCTGTTTGTTTGTTATTGTTGTTGTGTTTGGTGGTGTTTTGTTGAGGTTTTGCTTTGTCCGGGTGGGTAGTAGTTAGTGGTTTTGGTAAAGAACAGAAAAATCATATTATATACACGCTGGTTTGAAAATATATTGGCGGGATAAATATCATCAAGCAAATGAGTTCCAACTTTCATCACACATTGCTGTCAAGCCAGCGCCAAGTCATGGAATGTACACACAGTTCCAAGCACCATCTCCCTCAGGCAGCTGGTCCCCCCCCCTCAGGTCTCTATAAGCACGGTGTATGGCAGAGTCCACACGAATCTCCTCGACTTACGTCACTCCCACTGCCGACTAACTACCCAGTGTCCCATGCTGAACCAATCCATGGCAGCAGCCACTCAGGGAAGATATCGTCGAGGTTAATCCTTCGTGTCATCCAGGAAACAACCATGCAACGTCACTGAAGCAGTTTACCAGGTGATCTATTCACCAGACCTAGATTAAATCAACCACACACACACACATGGTTCTACCACCTGGTGTCCTATGCTAAACCAGTTCAAGGAAGCAGCTGACCAGCACTCAGTGAGTCACCAACAGATTCAATCTTTGACGCCATCGATCTCAAAGCCAAAGTCACTTGAACCGAACCCACTTTCCAGTTCATTAACTTTCCATCCAGTGTCAAATCATACATAGGATCTACCAGGCAAAAACCATACAGCATGTCAGTGTCCCAGCTGGTTATTAGACCTAGGCTCAAATTCACACACACACATTTTTTGTTTTTTTTACCAGCTAGTAAAACTGTAAGGTGAATCAGGGAACCGATATACCCACTGGTTGTGTGTTCTAGGCTCAATCACTTTAACAGCTCACTGCAAACCTTCAGCTCGAGCACCGAGCTATCCTACGAGCTGTTCACCAGACCTAGGTTCAATCCCTGACACGGTCTCCAAGCTGGCAACAAAGTTGACACTAAAAATCACCGACCGAGTCTATTTACCTGTCTAAGGTTGTTCATGTTCATTCACATGGTCTACGCACTGGCAATACGTCTTATAGACTATTATAGCACTGAACCAGGTCTACTTAGTACCTAAGCGAGATGATACCGTTTGCACAGTCGGCAGGTAACCTGTGTTAGGATACATCACTGAAACCAGCTGTCACTCACACATTGTACACTGTTTCATCAGTAAAACCTCACCTCCCTCAGCCAACTTTCTCTCCTCACCTACAAGCTAGGGACAGCCTGCTAGGCCACAGCAATGATTGTTAGGCCATCATAACAGCCACCAGGTCATGATCATGATCATTAGGCCATGCTCATTTGACCATGACCATTAGGCCACAGAAACAATCATCAGGCCATAGAAACCAACATCGGGCCAGAATACCGGTCATCAGACCATACTGACCAACATCAGGCCACCAATAATACCGGTCATCAGGCCATACTGACCAACATCAGGCCACCGTAATACCGGTCATCAGGCCATACTGACCAACATCAGGCCACCGTAATACCGGTCATCAGGCCATACTGACCAACATCAGGCCACCGTGATAGCGGTCATCAGGCCATACTGACCAACATCAGGCCACCGTGATAGCGGTCATCAGGCCATACTGACCAACATCAGGCCACCGTGATAGCGGTCCCTAGGCCAAGTCACTGAGCCACTCTTTGCTGTAGAGGGGGTTGGGGCACTCCTCCATATTGTCACTGCCGAACAAGCCGCTGGCAGCGTAGCTACTGGAGGCCTGGCTGGACGTGTCTGCCGTGGAGTCTTCCATCAGCCCGGTGCAGTGACCTCCCTTGCCCCCGACGCTAGTGGAGCGCCGCTTCGGCAGATCGCCCAGCTCGTACTCTGCGTTGGAGGCAGAGTCAGAGAGAAGGGCGGGGAGGCCGGCGCCCCCTGTCCCGTTGAAGGATTCTGGGGATTCTGCTGCCGAGGAGGTTTCTCCGCTGCTCATGTAGAACATGCGCCTCCGCCTCTCCTTGGACTGGGAAGAGGGAATGCCGGAGCCAGTGCTCCTGGAGGCAGAGAATGCAAGGTAGGTCACAAAACTGGCTGAGCACAGAAGAGGAGCTTGAGATGGGGTTTGTTTTTTTGTTAAATGATGAAATAGTGATATTTTCTTAACAAGCAGTAAAAGGTAAAGGAGTCCCATAACCTATAAGGTCGTAGGGGAGCGAGGCGTCAGAGACCTCACTTCTCTAGGGCCAGCATATTGAGGGCGGCGCCCATCTCCTCTCCCTCGCTGCTTTACCTTCCCTGACCCTAAAGAGGGCAGGTACCCATTTACAGCTGGGTGAACTGGGGGAACTGTACTGAAGCCAAGGCGCGCAAACGGTCACCCATCCAACTGGTAACCACGCTCGACGCTGCTTAACTTGGCTGGGGGAAAGCGAGTGCTCCGACCACTGAGCTATCCCGTCCCCTAAGCAGTAATAACTCGTAATGAAAGGTAACAAAATTAAGTGAGGATAGAAAATGAGTTTTGAGCTGGGGTTTGGTTTAAAAAAAAAAATGAAATAGTGGTATTTTCTTAACAAGCAGTAATAACTCGTAATGGAAGGTAACAAAATTAAGTGAGGACAGAAGACGAGTTTGAGCTGGTGTTTGGTTAAAAAAAAAAAAAGAAATAGTGGTATTTTCTTAACAAGCAGTAATAACTCGTAATGGAAGGTAACAAAATTAAGTGAGGATAGAAAATGAGTTTGAGCTGGGATTTTTTTTTTTTTTTAAATGAAATAGTGGTATTTTCTTAACAAGCAGTCATAACTCGTAATGGAAGGTAACAAAATTAAGTGAGCACAGAAGATGAGTTTGAGCTGGGGTTTGGTTAAAAAAAAAAAAATGAAATAGTGATATTTTCTTAACAAGCAGTCATAACTTGTAATGGAAGGTAACAAAATTAAGTGAGGACAGAAGATGAGCTTGAGCTGGGGTTTGGTTGTTTTTTTAAATGAAATAGTGATATTTTCTTAACAAGCAGTCATAACTCGTAATGGAAGGTAACAAAATTAAGTGAGGACAGAAGATGAGTTTTAGCTGGGATTTTTTGTTTTGTTTAAAAATGAAATAGTGATATTTTCTTAACAAGCAGTTTGGGCCCGAAACTTTCCCCCCATCGATTAGACCATGAGTTGGTGGACTGGGCGCTAGTCTTCCGGATGAGATGAAACACTGAGGTCCCGTGTGTTACACAAATTTTCAGCACACGCTAAAGAACCCACGGCAACAAGAGAGTTGTCCCTGGCAAAATTCTTAGAAAAAAACCACTCTGATAGGGAAACAAATACAGTTGCAGAAAAATAAAAATAAAAAGGGTGCGTTGCTTTTGTGGCGACATGCTCTCCCCAGGGAGAGCAGCTCGAATTTCACACAGAGAAATCTCGTGACTTAAAGTGGTATAAAATATATAATAAAAAAATAAAAAATAATAACTCATAATGGAAGGTAGGTCACAAAATTAGCTGAGCACTGAAGACGAGCTTGAGCTGGGATTTTAAAAAAAAAATTTTAAAATAAGTGGTATTTTCTTAACAAGCAATCATAACTCGTAATGGAAGGTAACAAAATTAAGTGAGGATAGAAAATGAGTTTGAGCTGGGATTTAAAATTTTTTTTTATGAAATAGCGATATTTTCTTAACAAGCAGCCAATATACTCCTTCACTGAGAATGGAAAAGAACAAGATAAGTTTGGGAACTGAATGAAGAGGTTGAGATTCTGGGGTTTGTTTTTGGGTTGGTTTCTTTTGGGCAAATTTATAGTTTATCAAGACAGAATCAGTGATCCTACATTGAGAATGGAAAATAAAATTACATGTATACGGAAATGAAAAAAATAAGCTAAAGATTTTTTCTTTTTAGAGTGACATTTCATTCATACACAATGAGTGCTTCTGCATTAAGAATGGAAAATAAGACAATTAGCTGAGGAACTGAAGATGACGAGGTTGAGGTGGGAGGGGAGGTTGTTTGTTTTTTCCCCCTAAAACAGTGTCTTCACACAAACGAGTGCTCCTATACTGAGAATGCAGAATGACAAACTTTGCCGAGGCACTGGAGATAGCAACTTTGAGCTTGAATATTTCTAAAAAGGATAATCTTATTCATGGTTTACTTTTTTTTTTTTGAAGTGATGAAAATTGCTTGTAAAGCTTTTTCTTATTTTTTCTTTGGGGGGGGGGGAAGGATAAGGAAAGTCTCAACCTCCTTTGTGTGTGCATGCGTGCGTGCATGTGTGTGTGTGTGCATGTGTGTGTACCATCACCCTCATGCCTTACACTTCTCAAGAAGTTCAATTTCAGCTCGTATGAACATCTCCAACATTAGCACAGCAATGACACCTAACTTTAGGGTGAAGCTTTGCATACATACATATACCGCTGCTGTTTAAATCCCACCCTTTTCACACGGGATCTCAGGGGCAAGTTCATCCTGATATGTAGAGCCCAGCCCCCTCCAGACAGCAGAATGCATGCTGGGTATCTTCATGTCATACATCCCACTAGCCTTGGCTGGCCAAATCATCTTTCACAGGGGGATGAGTTTTACCATGCAAGCAAAATGTTCTGCATGATCTTAGTTCCAAGTCTTCCTCTTCTTTCTTTGATTGCTCAGACAGCAACTATTGCTGTCTGTCGTACGAGTGAAAATGTACTGCGCTGCCGTTAAGCACCAGACAAGTCAGGCCCAGCCCATCCGACCAGCACCAGAGAAAACTGTTCATAAGTCTTTCTGGACAAAAAAAGGCAGGAGAATGGGCCAAGAAGGCAAAAAAAAATAAACAAGGAGGTGGTGGTGACAGGAAGAAAACGAACAAAGCAGAAACAAAGAGAAAGATAGAAACGAGGTAATTCCTAGCACAGAATTTCCACAAGGTGGTGAAGCTATTTATACTGACAGGCCCGTGGAGACTTTCAAGTCTCAGCGAAAGGTCTTTATATAACGGAACAAAATTTATACCAATTGTTAACTCCAGAGGGAAAATCTTCTCGAGTGGACACTTCACTGCTGTAAGTCCTTAGACGCAAAGCGAAGAACAAAGCCAGGATCTGGGGACAGACAACTCACCGTTTGGTGCCGTTGGCCGTTACACACCCTGCCGCGTCGGTCATGTCACAATCAGGGGACGCCACTGGCTGGTAGTGGTTATCGCTGATGGTTATCTCCCCGTCTTCTTCCAGAATGTTCCGTGAGAAGCGGAGGGTTCCGTTTAGTACGTCCCGTACCTGTGAGAAAAAAAAGAAAAAAAGGCATGTTCTACATGGTGTGTGTGTGTGTGTGTGTGTGTGTGTGTGTTTGTTGTGTGTGTGTGTGTGTGTTGTGTTTTTGTTGTGTGTGTGTGTGTGTGTTGTGTGTGTGTGTGTGTGTGTGTGTGTGTGTGTGTGTGTGTTGTGGGGTGTTGTTGTGTGTGTGTGTGTGTGGTGTTGTGTTGTGTGTTGTGTGTGTGTGTGTGTGTGTGGTGGTGTGTGTGTGTGTTGTGTGTGGTTGTGTGTGTGTGTTGTGTTGGTTGTGTTGTGTGTTGTGTGTGTGTGTTGTGTGTTGTGTGTGTGTGTGTGTGTGTGTGTGTGTGTGTGTGTGTTGTGTGTGTTGTGTTGTGTGTGTGTGTGTGTGTTGTGTGTGTGTTGTGTGTGTGTGTGTGTGTGTGTGTGTTGTTGTGTGTGGTGTGTGTGTGTGTGTGTGTGTGTGTTGTGTGTGTGTGTGTGTGTGTTGTGTGTGTGTATTGTGTGTGTGTGTGTTGTGTGTGTGTTGTGTTGTTGTGTGAGTGAGATGTGAGTGTGTTTGTGCATGTACATGCACGCTCTGTAGACCGTACAATGGCATAGTTGGTATGCTATCATATGGTGTGATGTGTGTGCGTTTCTGCGCATGTGAGTCTGACAACATAAGTGGTGAGAATTTTGCATCTGCGACCATTTTTGCCCAGCATTAAGGTAGCCACATTCCAACTTCAGGGATGATGGCTAAACACACCACCAGTGTACATGCGCTTACATATATATAATATTACATATATATAATATTATATATATATAGAGAGAGAGAGAGCGCCATCCATTCTTACAGGTATGAATGGCCTACTCTTTCAAAAGGCACAACGAGTTTCAATGTGCGCAAGATGTTCTGAACGCGTTTACACACACCGGGCCTGATTCATAGTCTCATCCACTAGACTTCCAGGGTAAGTGGAGTTCGAAATGCTGTTAACTCCAGGAAAGAAAAAAAAAATCCGCTTGAACAGAAGTTTCAGTGGTGGCTCGAACCCGGGCTCTATCCCGGGCCATCAGAGCGTGAGTGCAACATTCTAACCACCAGGCTAACCTCTCCCTTCCTCTTCTGCATTTCGGAAGAGTAGGCCATTGTGTGCCGGTGGGAACGGATAACAAAATTTACAAAACTGCATACACACAGGGACTGGATGTAAAAAAAGGACATGAGCGCTTATTCCATTATCCTCAAAATAAAAGGATAGATAGATAAATAATAAAATATTGATTAACATATCGTAGAACTCATCTAGTCGCCCGCCCCATCTCCGTGGTAAAGTAAATAAGATCAAAGCCATTTATTTTGAATGCCAGAGACAATGACTTCACCTCATGTAGCTTTTTTACATCCTCATGCCCTGTGAAAATGAAACGGTGTAAATTTTCATCATGTTACGAACACGATGGCCTGCTACTTTCAATCAAGTGAACAGAAACGTGGGCAAGTGATTCTCATTGCGTTCAACCCAGGGACTTGTGTATCTCATTTCTCTCCGCATAATGACATGGTATTTTGATTCCCCTCTGACAGGATCTCTTTGACTCTCCAGCCCATCATGTCATTTGCTCTGCCCCTCACTTCTCCATGATCTGTATCCTCAAGGTATAAATAAAGTAAAAAAATGAAAATACCGTTTATCCTGCCAGAGACACCATGACTTCATCTCAGTGATCACCACTATTGTTTGGACAGCTCCTCTTGCAACCGCCCTGAAACAGAAAACGTGACCTAAAAATTCATTCAGTGGTATAATAAACATGGATACCTGCTAATGTGAAAATCAGATGAGACCAGAAGTCCAGTCAACAGGGTGATCTCATTTTGACTTCTCCAAGCCCAGTCGACATTGTGATCTCATTTGACTTCTCTAAGCCCAGTCCACAGGGTGATCTCATTTTGACTTCTCGAAGCCCAGTGGACAGGGTGATGTCATTTGACTTCTCCAAGCCCAGTCAACAGGGTGATCTCATTTGACTTCTCCAAGCCCAGTCCACAGTGTGATCTCATTTGACTTCTCCAAGCCCAGTCCACATTGTGATGACAGTTGACTTCTCCAAGCCCAATCAACAGGGTGATCTCAACTGACTCCTTGAGGAGTCAGGGGGGCACAGCACCGCCATTTTTCAGAAAATGTGTCACTGGCGTGTTTAACCTGGCAGAGTCCATCCCCTCTCAAGGTTACAAGGTGCATGCTGGGTATGTCTGTATCAGCGATCCCACTGGCCACAGCTGGCATATTCATGAATATATGAACAGAACACAGGGCTTCAGCACATGTGCAAGATGTTTTCTCGCCACAAGACTTCGGTTTACAGCCTCATCCAGAGGACTTTCAGGGGGAATGGAGTCAGCACCACTGTGAACTCCAGGGTAAAACTCCCCTCAAACAGACACATGGGATAGCCTAGTGGTTAGAACATTGCGCTCACAATCTCAGCCCGGGGTTTGATTCCTGTTCAAGGGGATATTTTCCCCTGGAGTTAACATTAGTGCAGACTCCACTCTCCCCAAAAGTCCTTCGGATGAGACTATAAATCGAGGCCCCGTGTGCGAACGCATGCAGAACATGTTGCGCACACGTTAAATCCTGTTCCGCTTTTCGTAAGAGTAGGCCATTGTGTGCCGGTGGGAGCAGATGACAAAATTGACAAAACCGCATACACACGGGGACTGGATGTAAAAAAAAAAAAGCACACAAGTGCTTATTCCATTATCTTTGATATAAAAGAATAAAAACATTTAATAATTTATAAAAAAATTTTAATTTAAAAAAACCCACCAAAGTGGAGATTTGAACCCACACCCTCAGTTATTGTCATGTCACAAGTACCCCACTCTAGCCACGCAGCTATCCCACTCCCTCCCCTCTATACCCCTTGGGGACGGGATAGCCTAGTGGTTAGAACATTGCACTCACAATCTGATGACCCAGGTTCAATTCCCATTCAAGGGGATATTTTCCACTGGAGTTAACATCAGTGCAGACTCCACTCTCCCCAAAAGTCCTTCGGATGAGACTATAAACCGAGGCCCCATGTGCGAAGGCATGCAGAACATGTTGCGCACATGTTAAATCCTGTTCCGCTTTTCGTAAGAGTAGGCCATTGTGTGCTGGTGGGAGCAGATGATAAAATTGACAAAACCACATACACACGGGGACTGGATGTAAAAAAAAAATGCACATAAGTGCTTATTCCATTATCCTCTATATAAAAGAATAACAAAATTTTTATAAATTTAAAAAAAAATTTATTTAGAAAACACCCAAGTGGAGATTTGAACCCACACCCTCAGTTATTGTCATGTCACGAGTACCCCGCTCTAACCACGCAGCTATCCCACTCCCTCCCCTCTATACCCCAACCTGACCTTCAGTATATCAATAACCGTTACAGCCTTAATGCTAAAAATACATCATTATGGACAAGAGATATGTGACACTCCACGACATAGTGAGTCGCATTGCACTGGAGATCAATTTTTAGTTATTAGCATGTTGTTAATCTGCAATAAATAAATGAGCTATTCAATACAGAAAACAGATTGTAAATCGGACAGACACTTCTGGGAGAAGTTAATACAAATTGAAATGGTATTTATTTATCTATTTATTTATTCTTTTATATCGAGGATAATGGAATAAGCACTCATGTGCTTTTTTTTACATCCAGTCCCCTTGTGTATGCAGTTTTGTAAATTTTGTCATCTGTTTCCACTGGCGCACAATGGCCTTCTCTTCCGAAAAGCGGAACAGGATTTAACGTGTGCGCAAGATGTTCCGCATGCGTTCGAACACGGAGCCTCGGTTTACAGTCTCATCCGAAGGACTTTGACATTTAGTTCGATTTTTTTGGTCAAACTGGGAAGACAGGGCGAGGCTGGGAATCGAACCGACAACCTCACGGTTGACTTGTTGGCGGGCGAACATCTTAACCATCCTGCCACCTTCCTTCCTTAGACTGCAGAAAGGGGCAAAATGAGAAATTCTCAAGCTTTGCAACATAACAGGTAATCAGAATGAAGGCTTGGACGTTTTTAAATGCATTCTAAAATTAAAAAGGACACAAAAATTACACCTGGGTACTTCAGTACAGGGTAAGAAAAATGACTTTAGTTTTATAACCAATCAAAATCTCAAAATCGACAACCTGACCCCCCCCACCTGTCTAAAATGGCTCCTAGCCGGAAAAAAAGTGGGTCAGATGCAAAGCGACTCATTTCTGTGGTGGAGTGTCACATACCAGGTGTGTGGACTGGACAGGGGGGTGACAAGAGACACACACACAGAGAGCAGCCTTACAGAGGGGGTGACAAGAGACACAGACACACAGAGAGCAGCCTTACCGAGGGGGTGACAAGAGACACAGACAGAGAGCAGCCTTACCGAGGGGGTGACACGAGACACACACACAACCTGTCTAAAATGGCTCCTAGCGGGGGAAAAAGTGGGTCAGGTGCAAAGCGACTCATTTCGTGGTGGAGTGTCACATACCAGGTGTGTGGACTGGACAGGGGGGTGACAAGAGAGACACACACAGACAGAGAGCAGCCTTACCGATGTGGACGTCCAGCTTGCTGGCACAGTAGCGACACATGGCGGCGCGGTCGTTCAGCTGGCCCTGCAGTGTGCTGACCTGCTGCTGCAGCTCTTGCTCCTGCAGGAAAACAGACAGAGTTTTTGTGTGGATCGATGAAGCTTTGGCGTCAGAGAAAATAAAAAACACAACAAACACAAAACCCACCATACTAAATAAAAAAAATTTTTTAAACCCAAACCAAACTAAAGGAAAAGAACTAACAAGAAAACAAAACCCAAAACCAAACCAAATGAAAAATACAAACAAAAACACCCCAACCAAATGAAAAATACAAACAAAAAAGTGAAACCAAACCAAATGAAAAATACAAACAAAAAAACAAAGCCAACACCAAACCAAATGAAAAATACAAACAAAAACACCCAAACCAAATGAAAAATACAAACAAAAAAACAAAGCCAACACCAAACCAAATGAAAAATACTAACAAAAAAACAAAACCAAATGAAAAATACAAACAAACAAAAACCCAACACCAAACCAAATGAAAAGTACTAACAAAAAAACCAAAACCAAATGAAAAATACAAACAAAACAAAAACCCAACACAAAACCATATGAAAAACACAAACAACCAAAAAACCCAACACCAAACCAAATGAAAAATACAAACAAAAAACAAAACAAAAATCAAAACCAAACCATATGAAAAAACAAACAAACAAAAACCAAAACGAGCACCAAACCAAATAAAAAATACTAACAAAAAAAACACCCCAAAACAAACAAAAACTAAACCAATTGAAAAATACAAACAAAAATAATAAAACCAAAACTAAACCAAACGAAAATACAAACAAACAAAAAAACACTAAAACAAAACCAAATGAAAAATACCACACATAACCAAACAAATGAAAAATACAAACCAAAAAACACAAACAAAACCAAATGAAAAATACAAACAAACAAAATAAGCCTGAAAAAATCATCTAAGAAAGGGGAAAAGAAAATGAAAGATGATTTTATTATTTCACAAGTGTGGGGACCCACTTGCAAACATCAGTGAGCCAGCATATAAATTTACCCATGCACATGTATACATACGCACTTTACTAGCAAGCAACTGTGCGCGCGTGCACACACACACACATGTACACACACACACACATGTACATAAGTGTTTCGAATGAGACAATAAACTGAGGCCCCATGTGCAAATGCATGCTGAACATCTTGTGCACATGTTAAATCCTGTTCCGCTTTTTGAAAGAGTAGGCCATCGTGTGCCGATGGAAACAGATGACACAATTTACGAAACCGCATACACACGGGGACTGGATGTAAAAAAGCACATGAGTGCTTATTCCATTATCCTCAATATAAAAGAATAAATAAATAAAATAAAAAATGCGTACACACACACACATCCATTATCCTCAAAATAAAAGAATAAAATCAGATTTAAAAAATACAAATAAACCAGATTTTTTTAAAGTTTGCATGGTATAACGTTACGAATTCTCAAATTCACACACACACATCCATTATCGTCGAAATAAAAGAAGAAAACAAGATAAAAATAAATAAATAAACCAGATTTTAAACAAGTTTGCATGGTATAACCTTACGCATTCTCAAATGCACACACACACACACACACACACACACACACAAACATCAATTATCCTTGAAATAAAAAAAGAAACAAAATTTAAAAAATAAACCAGATTTTTAAACAAGTTTACATGGTATAAACCTTACGCATTCTGAAATTCACACACACACACACACACACACACACCACACACACCAAACAAACATCAATTATCCTTGAAATATTAAAAAAAATTTAAATAAAAAAATAAACCAGATTTTTAAAAACTTTGCATGGTTTAACCTTACGCATTCTCAAATTCACACACACACACACACACAAACATCAATTATCCTTGAAATAAAAAAAGAAAACAAAATATTAAAAAAAAACCCAGATTTTTAAACAAGTTTACATGGTATAACATCACACATTCTCAAATTCACACACACACACAAACAAACATCCATTATCCTCAAAATAAAAGAATAAAATAAGATTAAAAAAATAAATAAATAAACCAGATTTTTAAAAAAGTTTGCATGGTATAATGTTACGCATTCTCAAATTCACACACACACACATCCATTATCCTCGAAATAAAAGAATAAAATAAGATATAAAAAAATAAAAACAAACCACATAAAGAAAAGTTTGCATGGTGTAATGTTACGCATTCTCAAATTCACACACACACATATCAATTATCCTCGAAATAAAAGAATAAGACTAAAAAAACAAAACAAAACACATAAACAAAAGTTTACATGGTATAATGTTACGCATTCTCAAATTCACACACACACACACACAAACATCCATTACCCTTAAAATAAAAGAATAAAATAAGATTTTAAAAAATAAATAAATCAGATTTTTTTTAAAGTTTGCATGGTATAATGTTACGCATTCTCAAATTCACACACACACATCCATTATCCTTGAAATAAAAGAATAAAATCAGATTTTTAAAAAAACCACCAGATTTTTAAAAAGTGTCCATGGTATAACGTTATGCATTCTCAAATTCACACACACACACACATCAATTATCCTTGAAATAAAATAAGATAAAAAATAAAAATAAACCAGATAAACAAAAGTTTATATGGTATAACCTTACGCATTCTCAAACTCACACACAAACACACACAGACAACAACCACCACCACCAACACCAACACCAAGCAACAGCCCACTTCCCCTGGTTCTTGCCTTCCCCACCCCACCCCAACCTCCCCGCCCCAAATTCCAACCACACAAAAGATGCTCAAAGCTCAAAAGTCTGGAGAAGGAGGACGGAGTATTTGTCTGCCCCAGTTGTATGAATAAGAAGGGTGAGGACAATACCGATGCAGGAAAGGAGGAGCTAGAATTCGAACAAGGAAGATAGAAGTGGTAGACGAATTCTGCTACCTGGGAGAGATGATGAGCTGCGAAGCAAAATCTGAGTTAGCTGTCAGAACCAGGATTGCGAGTGCTTGGAAGAAATGGAAAGAATTGGCAAGTCTGTTCGGAAATCAGATAATCCCACTGGAGAGACGCTGCCTGATATATAAGGCCTGCATCAGACCTGTTCTCCTGTATGGCTCGGAGACGTGGGTTTTCACAAAAACCGTCGAACGTTTGTTAAGAGCTGTGAAAACCGAATGCTACGCTACATGACAAAGATCAAATGGGAAGACAGGATCACGAATGAAGAACTATGGAGAATGTGCAAAGTTGATGATCTGAAGTCTGTAGCTAGTACCAATAGACTGCGCTGGTTTGGACACGTTCAACGGAAAGCAGACCACCACATCATAAAAAGAGCAATGAACTTCGTAGTGGATGGAAAGAGACCAAAGGGAAGACCTAGCAAGACCTGGGCTACCTGTATTGCAGATGATCTTAGAGAAAGGGGCATAAATAAGGAAGAAGTTCAAGAAAGAGAGAGATGGAGAAGGCTCATCAATGTCAAACCTCCCTTGGGAGAAACATGACAAAAAAGGAAGAAGAAGGAGAAGACAAACACCCGCACCCCCACACCACCTCCTTACAAACCCCAACCCCAAAATACCCTCTCACCTGCTTGGACAGTTTTCGGCCTTTCGCCTTGCCGCGGGAGGGCAGCGTGGAGTACTTGGTGGGGCTGCTGTGGGCCGAGGGCTCCTCGGGGCTGAACCCCACGGGGCTGTAGCCGGCCGGGGAGGACTGGGCCGAGCGGAGGTAGCTGGGGTCGGTGCGACCCCCCAGGGAGGAGGAGGAGGACTGGCCCCGCTGGCGGTGGTACATGCTGTCCTCCACCTGCGACAGGCTGGCCGTCGACCCTCGCTTGTTCTGAGGGGGCGAGACTGCGCACCATAGGGGAAGATAGGGTAAGGTTGGGTTTTTTGTGGTGTGTGTGTGTGTGTTAGTGGGAGAGAGAGGAGAGGGTGGGGGGGGGGGGGGGGGGGGGGGGGGGGGGGAGGAGGAGAGAGAGACAGAAAGAGAGAGAGAGACAGATAGACAGAGAGACAGATACTGAGAGACAGACAGATAGACACAAAGACAGAAGAGAGAGAGAGAGAGAGAGAGAGAGAGAGAGAGAGAGAGAGAGAGAGAGAGAGAGAGAGAGAGAGACAGACAGACAGACAGACAGACAGAAAGACAGACAGACACAAAGACAGACAGAGAGAGAGAGACAGACAGACACAAAGGCAGAGAGAGACACAGAGAGACAGACAGACACAAAGACTGACAGAGACACAGAGAGACAGACAGATAGACACAAAGACAGACAGAGACACAGAGAGACAGACAGATAGACACAAAGACAGACAGAGATACAGAGAGACAGACAGATAGACACAAAGACAGACAGAGACAGAGACACAGACAGACAGAAAGAGAGACAGAGACAGACAGATAGACACAGACAGACAGATAGATAGACACAGAGAGAGGGAGAGGGAGAGACAATGACAAATTCTTTTATTTTGAGGATTATGAGAGAGAGACAGAAAGAGAGAGACAGAGAGAGAGAGAGAGACAGAGAGAGAGAGATTGAGAGAGAGAGGATGTTAAGGAATGAAGGATATGAATGAAATGATGAATAAAGTTTGGGTGTTTTAAAAAAAAAAAATTGTTGCTGTGGCTATTGTTGTTTGATATTGTTGTTGATCATTGCTATTGCTGTTATCACTGTTATTATTATTATTACTATTATCATCATTGTTATGACTATTATTAGTTGCATTATGATTATTATTTAACCACTACTACTATTAATAACAATAAATATTATTACGACATCCAATCAAACAAAGTAGATTTATTACAATAATTTAAAAAATCATAACCTTAAGACATTATTATACAAAACTACTAACCGACAGTTAAATCTGAACAGCCAGAGAGTGAATGGATAACTTCTGAGTTCAAGGGGAGCAATTCGCAAGTTAAACAAATTGTATTGATAAACAGACCGACAGTTGAACTATAAACCTCATAAAAATCAGAACTATCTTGTGACAACCTTTGGGGGTTTTTTCCATGGTGCCAGTTCCCCCTTATCTTTTCTGTGCACTCCTCTTCAAGCCTTCATCAAAAACACTATCCTGCTTCAGAACTGCATGTACATCAAGAGATATCTAGCAGCCTTTCCAGTCCATTCCATACTGTTTATAGCCCTACAAACCACGAAAGACTCCACTCTCCCCAAAAGTCCTTCAGATGAGACTATAAAGCGAGGCCCCGTGTGCAAACGCATGCAGAACATGTTGCGCACACGTTAAATCCTGTTCCGCTTTTCGTAAGAGTAGGCCATTGTGTGCCGGTGACAATTTACAAAACTGCATACACACGGGGACTGGATGTAAAAAAAGCACATGAGTGCTTATTCCATTATCCTCTATATAAAAGAATACATTTTTTAAAATTCAAATTTTTTTTTAAATTTAAAAAACACCCAAGTGGAGATTTGAACCCACACCCTCAGTTATTGTCACGTCACAAGTACCCCGCTCTAACCACACAGCTATCCCACTCCCTCCCCTCTACACCCCAAACTGACCTTCAGTATTTCAATAACTTCAATAATAATAATTTCAATAATAATTTCAATTTCAGTAACTGTCATATCAGGGCTGTCACCTCAATCAGACGCTCCAGTAACTTTCTCTTCGAATCCAAAACAGCGGCCAATATACATACCAGAAAAAAAAAGTTTCCTTTTTTTTTTTTTTTTTTTTACTGTGGTCTTTCTCTACCGGTTGTCAAGTCTGTCCTGAAGTCTTCTCCTCCACTTCCCTTCTCGTTCTTCAGCATTGTTGGTCAGGCTACATGGATACTGGCTGTAGTTCTGTTCACCATCTGTCTCAATGTCACTGATAGTCTAGTTGTTCCTCGTAGCTTCTCTCCCCCAAATACACGCATCCAAGCTGATCACTTTTTTTGCCCTCGCAGGGTGCTTCAGTTAGCTAGGGCAGGAATGAAGAATGCTGAATTTTTCTGTTTTGAGAAAATAAAGTATTGGGAACTGGAATGCTTCTTCTTCCATTACATGGATAGAAAGTTACAATGCAGCATTATAGTCCAGTTAGGTGTACTGTAAGCAACAATCTTTTCAAAACTTTTTTCTTTGGCTTCCTCATCTTCTGTGACACTCTTGTTCTGCTGTTCCCACACCACTTATTTTCATCAACCCACCACAGCCATACCCAGATTTGGTATGTCACATCCTCAGGGTCAGAAGTCACTGTCTACAGCGAGCCCTGATCACTATCAGGCCACAGTGGAGCCACCAGCCAGAGGGGCCCTGCACTGCTGCTGGGTCACTTTGGTGGTGTTCAGTGGTGCCTGTTCTCAGCTAACATACAAAGGACACTGCCTACTAAGCCCCATACTAATGACAGTATTAGCTCAGCCACAGAGCCAGACTGGCCAAGTTCCCCACCTGTTTAAAACCATTACAAGTAGCAACATACCCAAGGTCATCATTTCCATCTTGGTTTTCTCATCAAGCTTTTCCCTCTTCACTATTTCTGACTGCCCCTGTTGAAGGAATAGTACCCTACAGTGCTGAGCATGAAGTCCCCTATCTGCCTCACTGACATTGCTAGTTCCCGAAGGCTTTTACCCCAGGTCCGTCCATCCATCACAGTAGGCCAAGTTTGCTTCCACAGGGTGGGGGAGAGGATTGAAAATGATTTTTTTCTCTGTCATACAGTGGACAGGGTTAGGATGCTGCCCAGGAGTTCAGTCAGTGTACGCAGCAAGTCTTATTTAAGAACTGCTTACAAAGCTGCAGCACTCCTAGAAAGTTGTCATCTCCGTTTTGGTCTTCTTATTAAGCTTTTCCTTCCACTTTCTTCCACTGCATCTCTGAGAATGCCGCATACACAGTCCAATGTTTAGGGTGAAAATCTGCCATCAGGTTTAGCAGTCTTCCTGGTACCCACAGCTGCTTCCCTGTATCTTACATATAAGGCCATCACAGGATGACAATGTGTGGGGAAAGATAGACATATAATATACGATTTTTTTCTCTCTCCAAATAATGGACTGGGCAAGACTTTTATTTAAACAGGTGTCCAGCAAGACCAGGTTTGAAGCATCCATGAGTTTATTTGATCAATACTAGCCAATACAAGACAATATGAGACACTAAGCCAGGTGGGAAATAGGCACTCTAACATTCAGACAGTCAAAAGCAAGCAGAAATGCCACTTCACTTATCCCTGCCCTATGTTTCTGTCCAGCATCAAAGACAAATCGCTCATTCTTGTTGGGAAATTATTCCAGTCATGGTAAGCTCTCTTTACGCCCCATCAGACAAGACTTACTCCATTTCAGTCTCAAATGCTTTAATAAAATTGTTCCTTACATTCCCATCATTCTGAAATTAGAGTATGGATTTATAGTCATATTAAAGTATGGATTTATAGTCATATTAAAGTATGGATTCATAGCCATACTAAAGTATGGATTTATAATCATACCAAAGTAATGATTTATAGTCATATTAAAGTATGGATTAAAGCCATACCAAAGTATTGATTTAAAGCCATACCAAAGTATGGATTTATAAACATCCTAAATTATAGATTAATAGTCATACTCACTGAACTTAAACTGATGTTTGATATATGACTGTCCACACTGGCAAGCTCATTAAGAAAGGCTTCACCTTTAAAAGCGGTCAGTTGTGTCTCTGTATTTAAAGTTCTTTAAATGCATACTCCTTCCACATTGGTCTACATAATGTTTTCCCCACTGAATTTATAAATGTGTTTCTATATTCTAAATAATCTTAATTTAAAAAATAGTAGTAGTTTTGTGTGAAGAGTTTGACAGTGGATGGATTGTGAGTCACAAACACATCTATGTATGAACATGCACACACACACACTCTCTCTCTCTCTCTCTCTCTCTCTCTCTCCACCCACTAATAAACCAGAAGAGCCAATTACAAGCTATAGCTTTTTTTTTAAAAAATCACAAGCTTCCTTATTCTTGTCATAAATGCTTTAATCTTTATTCAGCATTCAGAATAATTACTAAAGCACACAAATCATGTGTGACCCTCCACCACGAAATGAGTCGCTTTACACCTGACCCACTTTTCTGCTAGGAGCCATTTTAGGCAGGCGGGGGTCAGGTTGTCGATTCTGAGATTTTGATTGATTATAAAACTATAGGCATAATTCTACCTTGTACTGAAATATCAAGGCATAAGTTTGTGTCCTTTTGCTTTAAAATGTGTTTTCAAACACCCAAGCCCTCATTCTGACCACCTCTTACAATGCTAAACTTGTCAATTTCTCATTTTGTCACTTTCCGCATTCTATCATTTCATTTTGTAATAACTTTGCCTATAATTGTCAGCTTTTCAATCTGGTTTTTTTGGTATTGAATAGCCTTTTTCTTGCAAATTAATAACATGTCAATAACTAAACATTGACCTCTGGTGCAAAGCGACTTGTTGTGTGGTGGAGGGTCACATGTATCTAATTTTACAGAACATTTATCCAATACAATAATTAATACAATACCATACATGTTATGGGGACGGGATAGCTCAGTGGTCAGAGCACTCACTTTCCCCCGCCAAGTTAAGCAGCGTCGAGCGTGGTTACCACTTGGATGGGTGACCGTTTGCGCGCCTTGGCTTTAAGTACAGTTCCCCCAGCTGTAAATGGGTACCTGCCCTCTTTGGGGTCAGGGAAGGTAAAGCAGCGAGGGAGGGGAGATGGGTGCCGCCCTCAATATGCTGGCCCCTAGTAAAGTGAGGTCTCTGACGCCTGTTCCCCTATGACCTTATAGGTTATGGGACTCCTTTACCTTTATACATGTTATAATACTGTTCAGAAGTTGATAATACAACAATACTGATGACAGTAAAAAATATCTGTCTGAGCCACACATACCCATAAACATTTTCAAATGTCGACACTACATTCATGACAATGAATAACAACGTACAACACAAATTCAAACCAGCATCAGTATTGTCAAGTTATGATCACATGATGAACAAAATTTCAAAAAAAAGTTGAGGTATTTCCAGGTTAAAAGTTGCAAGCCCTATCTTCTGCCTAGGCATGTGTACATCATTGTCTCAGTCTCTCTCTGTTGTTTACAGCATTTCACTTTCAGTCAGTCAGCCAATAAAGGAAAAAGGAAAATAAAAATTATTCTCTCTCTCTCTCTCTCTCTCTCTTCTCTCTCTCTCTCTCTATATATATATATATATATATATTAATATATATATATATATTATGAATACTTAACTCTGTAACCCTTGGAAAAGAAAAATCATTCATTCATTCATTCATTCTTCTCCTCTCCCTCTCTGTCTTACAACACTAGGCAATATACTGAGACACACACCTATCCCAAAAAACGCTCGATTCTTCTAAAAAACTGTATGAACACAGGGTCTAACAGAAGCAAGGGGAGAAGCCCCTCTTTCTCAGAAAATTGTGCACTGTCACATTTGTACGCCCCCGTAACCCAGTGTGGGTAATAAGGGAAGGTTAGTAGAAGTCGGTTACCCTATGCGAGTTACCCGTAGTGAAAAGGTTAAAAAAAACACACCGCAAACAAATTTGGGCACAATTCCTACGAAAAGAAATGAAATTCCATAAATTGGATGGCATCAAAAAAAAAAACTGAGCATTTTTAACTTTCCTCAAGATAATAAAACCCTTTTAGCATACACCACGCAACTGGTAAAAGATGACAAGCCATTTCATAAAGACTGAAAAAATAAAATTTTAAAAAGGGTTTTGATTGCACACATTCAACAACAAAAAAAAAACGCTTTGATTTGTTGCTTTACAAGATTCGCGCTATATAAATTCCATACTTATTATTTTTATTTCCCCTTTACACTCTTGTAGAACAATTCTAAAAGGGTAAAAGTAGACTTGAGATTTGTTCATAAATAAATCCATATATAGTTAATCCCCACACACAAAAAAAAAAGCATCAAGAAAAAAAAAATGACACAAAGCGCATCCCAAAAAAGGAAATTGTTCCTTCGCATCATTCCAACCAAATCAAACCAACCAAACATAAAACAATCTGCTAAAAAAACCAAAGCAAACATACTACAAAAGAATTACTATTCATATGTGACACAAAAAACAACACACCACTGAACTCATACAAAAACAAACTTTATTACAACAAAGGGGGGGGATGCTCAGTGGGCGAGCACTTGCTTTCTCCAAGCCCAAGGTTTTAAACAGATGAGTGTGGTTACCAATTGGATGGGAAAACTGTTTTTTCACACCTTCTTTCAGTCAGTCCCCCCGTTCACCCAGCGTAAAGGGGGGCCTGCCTCTTTAGGGGGGGAAGATAAAGCAGGAAGGGAGAGGAGATGGGCGCCGCCCTCAATATGCTGGCCCCTAGAGAAGTTGTGGTCTCTGATGCCTCGCTCTCATACGACCACATAGGTTATGGGAGCACCTTTACCACCTTACCTATTTACAACACAAAAGGATTGTCAGACATGACAAAAACCCAGGTCAAGCATAACACAAATAAACAACTTCACTCTCACAATCACAGTTCTGCCAAACATTACACACACAAAAAGAGTTCCATTACACTCACTACACTCATCACAACACATTTCGTTCGTGCAATACAAACGCAGCCAAACATAATGCAAAGCATTTCAATGGTATGACAACAAACCAACCAAACGATACACAGACATATGGCAAGGTGCTTAAAGCCAGCAGCCAAAAAAACCCAAAAAAAACCAGAAAGCTTTCTAAATTATTTTAAAAAAGGAAAAAAACTGACAGAAATGCAAAGCAGTAAAGCCACACACACACAAAACCAAAACAAAAGAAAGAAAAATGCAAAGCAAAAATAAAACTCACTGTAGTACATAATACAAAAACTTAGGGGAAAACAAAAAATCCTGACAGATGACAGAGAAACACTCACTGTACTTGAACTCATAATCACAATTATAGGTAAAAATACAAAACTGAAAGATGACACATTTAAAAAAATCTTCTAGCAAAAATACACTCTTACAGGAAATTCAAACAAACCATAAACAAAAAGGTTTATTTACATGTTTGCTTTTTTTTTATCAAAAGACAAGATTTATGAAAATATGTGCAGTACTCACATACATAATCTTATTATTTCCAATTAAAACTGACATGCATGCCCATATCTAAGAGCTGATGGGGGTCCTTTATGTACACAGGCCAAAACAGGGTGGATTTTGTACAAGTGTAAAAGAACTGAAACTAGAGAGATGCTTTCTAGTCTGGCAAAAACCAGCTCCACAACATATGCAGACACACAGCCACGCCTATGTACATACACACACACATGCATGCACGCACACACACACACACACCACAAACACACACACAGAGCCATGTATATGCACACACACACATACACTCACTCACACACAAGCATGCATGCATGCATGCACACATACTCACACAACACTCTCTCTCTCTCTCTCCCTCTCTCTCTGTGCATCTCTGTGTGTGTTACCCATTCTCTCTTTTAAATTGGCACATGAATATAACACGCACACACACACACACACAAAGATACACACACACACAATACACATACACCTATTCACTGTCTGTGTATAGTGGAAAACAGAAACCATGTCCACAAAATCAGGACATCAGTGACTTAAAAACGATGACATAGCATGACATCATGTAAAAAAATAAAATCAAATCTGAAAGAACCTAACATCGTTTTAAATCCTCACAGAATGGAAATGTCTAAGCATAGTTCAATGACCATGAATGGAAATACAATTGTTGGGCATTCCTCAGCTTAACGCCCTGGGGGGGCCACCTGGAAAACACACTCTGTTCTCACAACTCACACCTGGAAATCACCGGGTAGACAGTAAGAACTAACTGGATGAGAAGTTTGTGTGTATTACTGGTTGTTTTTTTTGGTGGTTTTTTTAACACCTCAGTATGGCGATAACCATACTCCCAACTTTAGAGGGTCAAGTCAAGTCAAAAACACTTTAATCATCTGGGGGGGTTTTCTCCATAAATGGAGAATACAAATTATTTATTATGCTTAGAACTTGTCATGGATGAAGTTGTGAGATCCATAAATGGAGAATACAAATTATTTATTATGCTAAGAATACAATTTATTTATTATGCTTAGAACTCGTCATGGATGAAGTTGTGACAATCTCAATATCGCATTAAAAATAATGACATTTCGATGTACATTTTGGCACTTTGCAGATATCAATAACTAATGATAAACCTTTCAACCTGAGCCAAATGCAAGGACATAATAAAATATGGTAATATGATAATAAGCAAAACAAAAATAAAAGATAAATAATCTACTAGACGAGAGCTATGCAATTCATCTTTTCATTCCAGAGGGAGACAAAATTCTTTTTTTTTTTTAAAAACCTACTTTCTAACACAAAAGACAACTAACAAGAAACAAACTGCCATTACAGAACAGAGAACGGGACCAAAAAAAGTTAATTTCTAAACTACATCTGAAAACTAAAACCACTGAAAAAATGGGGAGGGCAAAAATACAATTACTCAAGGAAGAAAACACGAATAGCAGAAAACAAAAACTGACAGAAACTTTTTTTTTTAAAAACCCACACAAAATTTTTAAAAAAGGCAAGACTCCAACAAAAAAGAAATCCAAACAGAAAAACCAACCACACAGCAAATTCCACAACAAAAGTGGAAGGGAGGAAGGAGGAATGGAACAGCAACCACACACACAAAAAATTATCAAACCCACGACAAAACCAGGAGGAGGTAAGCCACATCACACCAACAGTTTCATCTCCCGCCTACTGTAAGGGGGGCAACACTGCATCGCATATCTACCTGGCGAAATCTCCGTCTGCAAGTTCATGGGCTCGCTCGACGATTTGGGCAGATTCTTTTCGAAGGTGGACACGGACAGAGTTTTGGGTCGGCTGAACTTACGGGAGAAGGACGAGAACCCTCCTCTGTACTTCTGTGCTTGGGGAGCTAGAGGCGACCGACCAGCCCAGGGGCAAGGCAGGAGAGTTTAGAGAGAGGGGGGTTAAGTGTCAGAGAAACACGGGGTTATCTGGGTAGTGCGCTTTTAAGACCAACACATTGCACAGAATCAGAAGAGAAATATGATCACAGGAGAAAGGCTACAACAAATTTAAACGAAACAAGACTCGTCAGACACAAGACTTAAGTGTCATTTGGGGGACGGGATAGCCTAGTGGTTAGAACATTGCACTCGCAATCTGACAATCCGGGTTCGATTCCCGTTCAAGGGGATATTTTCCCCTGGAGTTAACATCAGTGCAGACTCCACTCTCCCCAGAAGTCCTTCGGATGAGACTATAAACCGAGGCCCCGTGTGAGAACGCATGCAGAACATCTTGCGCACACGTCAAATCCTGTTCCGCTTTTCGTGAGAGTAGGCCATTGTGTGCCGGTGGGAACAGATGACAGAATTCACAAAACCACATACACACGGGGACTGGATGTAAAAAAGCAATAAGTGCTTATTCCATTATCCTCGATATAAAAGAATAAAATAAAATAAATTAAAAAATTTGTGAGACAGATTTTCAGATGAAACACACCGACAAGACTGTAAATTTATTGGACTTCACATATAATCGAACACAACTATATCAACCATTATTCATATAGAACGGGTCGTGCCAGCAATGAGAACAGTTAATATGTACAATTATCATTCATGGCATAAGTGATAAATAATAAAAAATCGTATATCCGATCACCACGTTAGGCAGCAAGAAAGCAGCATGAATGACAGAGAAGGCAAAGACAGTGTTAGCATTGATCAGCGAGGTTTCAGCGTTAGTAAAGAGCGCTTTACAAGCTTCTGGTGGCATTCTATCCCTGTCAGCAGAGAGTGAGCAGAGTGAGCTGTTCAAGTTTTAGGCATTCCATTCCTGCATTATCAGCAAACACTATTACAAGCTTTAAGCGTCTTTAATGCAGAGAAAGGTTGGCTGAAAAGTGGATAAGATACAGCAGAGTGGCATTATGTTTGACAGCCCCCTATCCCATGAATGAAAGTTCTCAATCATACAGGCAGGCAGTCACATGCATATATAAATATGCAAGTGCTAGCACAGACACACTCTCATGTCCCCACATGTATGGATACATTTTATGATCTTGTGCAAGTGCACTTCTCTCTCTCTCTCTCTCTCTCTCCTCTCTCTCTCTCTCTCTCTCTCTCTCTCTCTCTCTCACACACACACACACACACACACACACAGGCATACGGGATAGCCTAGTGGTCAGAATATTGTGCTCGCAATCTGACGACCCAGGTTTGATTCCCATTCAAGGGGATATTTTCCCCTGGAGTTAACATCAGTGCAGACTCCACTCTCCCCAAAAGTCCTTCGGATGAGACTATAAACCGAGGCCCCGTGGGCGAACACACACAGAATATCTTGCGCACACATTAAATCCTGTTCTACTTTTCGTAAGAGTAAGCCATTGTGTGGACAGAATTTACCAAACCGCATACACACGGGGACTGGATGTAAAAAAGCACATATGTGCTTATTCCATTATCCTCGATATAAAAGAATAAAATGAATAAAAATAAAACACACACACACACTTTTTCCTGCTATCATTCAGACTTGTCTTTAATTTCACTTCTCCACCAGTTCAATTTTTGGGGGGAACCAGGTGTCAAACTTCTTAGTAATTTTACAGTTTAACGTAATTCAGCCATATATACACAGCATACAGGATGAAACGCTCACACACTACCATACTGCTCACAGAATGTTAGTTCCCCCACCTCAAAGCTTTCTTTAGAAATAGAGCAACAACTACCTCTCATACACCTTAAAACTTTCTTCTAAGCAAAACCAAACCCATAGCGGATAGCAAAGAAAACCCTTTTCATCAATTCTACACCACGAACACAAACCAATGCAAGCGAAAGAGTTCCAATACAAACCTTTAGAGATAAGGGTTATACACCCTTTAGCCAGAAAGTTAAGAATACTGTTTATGCTTACTCTGTGTACCAAACTGTACAATATATGTATATATACATATATATATATATATATATATTTTTATAATTCTTTTAAAAAGCAGACAACTTACCTTGCTTGGTTTTGGATGAGGACGAATGGCTCCTAGAGGTGACTTGGTGAGAATAGTTTGGTGGTCGTGGATATTGCTGCAGAGAGAAAACACAACAATGAACTGTCATCATGGCATGGTGCTATGTCTAATGGAAACAACAACAACGAGGAATGTGAGTGTGTGTGTTGTGTGTGTGTGGTGTGTGTGTTGTGTGTGTGTGTGTGTGTGTGTGTGTTGTGTGTGTGTGTGAGTGTTATGTGTGTGTGTTGTGTGTGTGTTTGTGTGTTGTGTGCGTGAGTGTGTGTGTGTTGTGTGTGTGTTGTGTGAGTGTGTGTTATGTGTGTGTTGTGTGTGTGTGTGTGTGTGTGTGTGTGTGCGTGTGTGTGTGTTGTGTGTGTGTGTGAGTGTGTGTGTGTTGTGTGTGTGTTGAGTGTGTGTGTGTTGTGTGTGTGTGTTTTGTTTTTTGTTGTTGAAAACCCAGGCATATTTTACGATGTTTAAAGTAAATCAAAGCATGGCTGTGGGCACAAAGTTTCTAACTAAACTTTCAAAGTCACAAAGTTGACATGATAGTGACTTTCTACTTTCACACTCTGTCGGGTTTTTTCTTCACACCAATACTGGTCAATGGCCACAATACTGTGAAAATTTCAAGCATCTGGATTTTTCTTTTCTTTTAGCATCTAACAATTTCAAACCCCATGTTCACAAATGAAAAGATGCAAAATCATTTTATTTGGTTATTACCCAAATGACCCTTGAGTCAAATAACTATATCAATAGTAATACCTGAATATTCATACATACCGACACTTCAAAGCAAAATCCCATGATTATCTATTAGCAGTGCTTTCAGGCCCTGGCATACTTAAACTTCATGTCTCCTGTAACTAGAGTTTCATCCTCCCTTGTACGTCAACACAAGGCGATGCACAAGAGGCTGAGTAGTACCATCACTCCAATGGTACTTCCTGACGCTCACCAAACTCTTCAGTAGAAAGTGAACTGTTCTCATGTCAACATGGTGACAGCCATGGCCTCTTACATTTACAAATATTACAGTGTGTGTGTGTGAGTGTGTGTGAGTAAGTGTGTGAGTGTTTGTGTGTATGTAAAAACGGTTGCACATGTGTGAATGATTTGAATGCAAGCACTTTGATTTGTTCACGTTACAAGATTCAGCGCTACCTAAGTTCCATCTCTCATTATCATAAACTCATGAAATTCAGCAGCAACTATGCAAAATACATTTTTTTCAGAAAAATAAAGCATTGGAAGCACACACAAAGTACCACAGTGTGACTGACTATAACCCTGTTCCTAGAAGAAAATATCACAGAGCAAAGCACAGCCACAACAAGTCAACATAGGACAGAAATGACCAAACACCTGACTCAAAAGGGGGTGGCTGCAACAAGTGCTGGCTAAAACTAGACGGAATACACACAGAGACAACTGGTGGTCACAAGTGGCTGGAGTAGATGTACACAGATTTTTTTTTCTCCTCCCTTTGTTCCTCGGCTAGAGCTCCAATGGTAAGATTTTGCATATGCGGCCGTTTTTGCCCACCTTGAAGGTAGTCACATTCCAACTTTAGGGATGTATGCTGGGTATGTTCATGTTTCCGTAATCCACCAAACACCGACATAAATTATGGTATCTTTAACACGCTTTATTGGATCTTCTGCATGTGAGCACTTTGATTTGTTGCTTTACAAGATTCAGCGCTATATAAATTCCATACATTATTATTATTATTATTATATACATGAAGGTACTTAAGGTGCTGGCAGATCTGCACTTGAAATTTGATTTCGGAAATCATAAAAATCTTCAACCCTTAATTCACAAGACACGGACCGAGATTCGAACCCACACCTTCACGGACCTATAGGGTAAAAATCAAACGGTCTTAACTACTCTGCTATACCTTCTGTCGTACACCAGTTTAAAACTCTACTCATTACAGCAGACCTCTCTACAAACAAACAAATAAGTAGCAAGCATATAATTATGGGCAGAGACCATACAGGACACTCACGCTGGGCTCCCTCAGCCAGAGGGACTTGTCGATGAAGTAGTGGGCGTCTGACACCTGGGGGAACTTCATCAGCGCCGTCAGGCATCCTGCATAGTCGCTGGCCAGCACTGACCACACAGCACAGCATATATAATGATATTAATAATAATGATAATAATAATAATAATAATAATGTATGTATGTTAGTCCGTCGTTTTCGACGATGACCTCCAAAACAGCAGAGGAGGCAGCTGCTGTTTCGGAAATTGGGCAGAAATTTGATTATAGTGGAGATGCCTTGCCCACAGTACATCCCCACTCTCTCGGCCAAGTGGGCATAAGGACAGTCAGCGTTGGAGATGTTCTCCAAAGGCCAACTAGCCCCCAGGGCTGCAGCACATAAGGACTGTGGAATACCAATGAACACCCAAAAAACCCAACCCCAAACAAAGAAACCCAAACACCTTATACATCTGATTTTTAAACAGTGGAATACCAATGAACACAAGGTTTTTTTTGGTTTCTTTTGGGGGGGGGATTCTTTAACCCTAGTGACGCGGTTCCCGGAATATTCCGGTAAAGGCGGGTCTAAGCTGTGTGGCGGATCCCGGGTCTAAGCTGTGTGGCGGATCCCGGAATATTCCGGGACGACGTGGGTGATCAAAGTTGAAAGCTTACTTTCGCTTTCAAAGGTCAGCCAATGAATGTTAAGGCCGTTGTAGGCCCACAGAAAGGGGTGAAGGTCGTTTGACACACACAAGCAACGAAGAATCTGATTGGTTAAGAGTGTATTTTTTAATTTTTTTCGGACTAGCTGAGATCGTCTTCAACAAAAATGGCAGCCAGCGTTTGCACTAGAATTTCTTCAAGCGTTTTTTGAGCTTTTTTACAATATTGACAGCGAGGAGTTTTAGAGGCTGGATTTGGTTGAAATAAACAATGAGAGAGACGATGAGGTAAGGATTGTGGAATATTTTTGAAAAACTTGGTAAAAATCGATCGCGATCGGACTGAATCGAGCGGTGCTAGTTTTGCTGGATGGACTTCTTCACTACTCGGCGATTTCGACGTCACAGATTGTTTTACTTTTATTTTGACGCAACGAGGCTTCGAAATAACTGTTGTTGAGTCAAATCGCTATGCTGCTGAGTACTTTGCATCACATGAAATCAAGCGATCTTTGTATTTTCGTCATAGAAAGCCACCACTTCGCACATTCCACCATGACGGCCACGATGGCGTCGATCCTTTCGCTGAACTTTTCCGAGTATTTGGTGACCGATAAAGCGATACAAACTCCTTATTTTTTGAAAACTAATGTCAAGAAATAGTGTTTACCTAATCATGACATTTATGCACCGCAAGAACTTTGCTTATCGTGTTAAAATCGATCCGGGGCCCTGAGGGTGGAACAGTGATCAGTAGTGCGCACACCATTTTTTTTTTTTTTTTTTTTTTACATAATCATAAACAGTACACACTATTATAAAATTACACTCATTTAAAAGCATATTATCTGTTCTTTCCGGTGATTTATAGCTTAACACATTTAATTCAGTTTTATATATTAATATCAAGGGTTGTTTGAGCCCACCCTGCTCCAAAACAATGCTAGCCAATGTTAATTCAGCCAATAGAAGTGAGGCTTGTTGCTGCCTATTCAGCGCTACTAGGGTTAATATAAATGGCAGCACCACAAAACAGTGTTTTTACTACATTGGGTGTTAACAGTAATGACAAAGTTTCTGAAACAAAACTTTCAAATTATGCAATCTTGGATCAAAAGGTATCCTAGGCTTGACTGCCTGCCTCCCCTCCTTCCCAATTTTTAAAAAAAAAATTCTCAAAATTTTCGTCAAGTTGACAACACAGCAAAAAATTCTATTTCTTTGGTTGCCTGTTTCCCTGCCTGCCTGCTTGCCTTTTAAAAAACAATTATTTTATATCGAGGATAATGGAATAAGCACTTATGTGCTTTTCTACATCCAGTCCCCGAGTGTATGTCGTTTTGTAAATTGTCATCTGTTCCCATCGGCACACAATGGCCTACTCTTATGTCAAGACATCTGTCTCCCTGCCTGCCTGCCTCTCTCTCTCTCTCTCTTTCTCTCTCAGCAGTTAAGCAACCCCCTTCATGTACAGGCCAATGGCCTTTTTGTGAATAAACCATTCGAGTTTGAGTTCTCTCTGTCTCTGACTGCCTGTCTGTCTGTCTGCCTGCCTCTCTCTCTCTCTCCCTCTCTCTCTCTCCCTCTCTCTCTCTCCCTCTCTCTCTCTCCCTCTCTCTCCCTCCCTCTCTCCCCCTCTCTCTCCAGCCAGCACCACTCACAGAGGTCGCGGATGTACAGCATCATGGCCACAAAGATGTAGTCCACAAGGTCAAAGCCGATGCCGTCAGCGAAGATGGCGTCCCACAGCATCAGCAGGTCCTGCATGGGGAACTCCCGGCCAAACAGCAGCCGCAGCCATCGACTGCACACACAGACGCCAGCCAACATCACAAGGTAAAGGTGTTCCCATAACCTATGTGGTTGTAGGAGAGCGAGGCGCCAGAGACCTCAGCTTCTCTAGGGGGCCAGCATATTGAGGGTGGAACACACATCCTCTCCCTCACTGCTTTATTTGACCTTCCCTGACCCTAAAGAGGGCAGGTACCCATTTACAGTTGGGTGAATTAGGGGACTGTACTGGAGCGAGGCACCAGAGACCTCAGCTTCTCTAGGGGGGCCAGCATATTGAGGGTGGAACACACATCCTCTCCCTCACTGCTTTATTTGACCTTCCCTGACCCTAAAGAGGGCAGGTACCCATTTACAGTTGGGTGAATTAGGGGACTGTACTGGAGCGAGGCACCAGAGACCTCAGCTTCTCTAGGGGGGCCAGCATATTGAGGGTGGAACACACATCCTCTCCCTCACTGCTTTATTTGACCTTCCCTGACCCTAAAGAGGGCAGGTACCCATTTACAGTTGGGTGAATTAGGGGACTGTACTGGAGCGAGGCACCAGAGACCTCAGCTTCTCTAGGGGGGCCAGCATATTGAGGGTGGAACACACATCCTCTCCCTCACTGCTTTATTTGACCTTCCCTGACCCTAAAGAGGGCAGGTATCCATTTACAGTTGGGTGAATTGGGGGACTGTACTGAAGCCAAGGCACGCAAACAGCCACCCATCCAGCTCGATGCTGCTTAACCTTAGCTGGGGGAAAGCGAGTGCTCTGACCACTGAGCTATCCCGTCCCCCCCGACACACATTACACTTGTTAATGAATCAAATACCATGATATCAATACTAATAGTAATATGCGGATAATGACAATGAAGAAGGAGAAAAAGAAGACGCAGAAGTGGATAAATAGCCTAAAACAAAACAAACAAAAAAAGAGAACAGCACTTTAGAGTTCATCATTAACAAATTAAACACACACACACACACAATAATGAAGACAAAAACCTACCAATATAAAAAAGAAACTTTTAGAAAAGTTTTTAAAATCTGACTTTATCATCAACATAACTAAATTTAAAATAAAACCCTGATAACTCTATATAAAGATGGGAAATAGCCTTTGCCCCCCCCCACCCCCCAAAAAAAAGAAACCAACAAAAAACCCTAAAAAGATGCTCTAGCCTCTCTCTCTCTCTCTTGTGTATGTTATCCGGTTTTTGCCCACTGTGTGGCATTGTCAATTTCTCCTACGCCAACCATGTATTATGGCCTAAGCGCCGAGATACATTAAATTTCTGAGTTCTCTCTCTCTCTCTCTCTCCAGTCACTCTCTCTCTCTCTCTCCCCCCCTCTCTCTCCCCCCCCTTCCTCTCTCTCCCCCCCCTCTCTCCTCCCCCCCCCCCCTCCTCCTCTCTCTCTCTCTCTCTCTCTTCTCTCCTCTCCCTCTCTCTCTCTCTCCCTCTCTCTCCCCCTCTCTCCCCCTCCCCCCCCCTCTCTCTCCCCCTCTCTCTCCCTCTCTCTCCCCCCTCCCTCCCCCCCCTCTCTCTCCCTCCCCCTCTCCCCCCCCCCCCCCCTCCCCCCCCCTCTCTCTCCCCCCCTCTCCACCCCCTCCCCCCCTCCCCCCCCTCTCTCTCTCCCCTCCTCCTCTCACTCCAGTCACTCACATGCCGTAGATCTGCGGAGCAATCTCCAGGGTCTCCAGGTGGGCGTGCAGCTCCAGGTCAAACTTCTTCAGCAGGTAGTCCTGGATCCGCGTCAGCTTGGTGACGATGACGCTGGAGGGAATCAGCTCCTGAGACCGCGTGAAGGGCTGGCTGGTGAACACGTCGTGCTTCTTCTGGAAAAAACAAACAAACCCACAGAATAATAACAACTACAACAACAAGATAATGATAAAGATATGGAGGAGGAGGAGGAGTACATCGTGCTGCTTCTGGAAAAAACCCAGAATAACAACAACAACATAATGATAAAGATATGGAGGAGGAGCGTAGCGTGCTGCTTCTGAAAACCCGTAACAACATAATAAGGAGGAACAGAACATTCTGCTGCTTCTGAAAACCCCATAATAACAACAACATAATGATAAGATATGGAGGAGGAGTACATCATGCTGCTTCTGAAAAACCTGTAACAACAACATAATGATAACATAAGGAGGAACAGCACATTGAGCTTCTGAAAACCTACAACAGCATAATGATAAGGAGGAGGAGTGCATCATGCTTCTTCTGAAAATCCATAACAACAATCAATGATAAGAGAAGGAGGAACAGCACATTGAGCTTCTTCTGAAAATCCATAACAAAAACATAATGATAAGAGAAGGAGGATGAGCACATTGAGCTTCTTCTGAAAACCCGTAACAACAACAACATAATGATAAGATATGGAGGAGGAGTGTAGCGTGCTTCTTCTGAAAACCCCATAATAACTACAACATAATGATAAGGAGGAACAGCACATTCTGCTGCTTCTGAAAACCCGTAACAACAACAAAATGATGAGGAGGAGAACATTGTGCTTCTTCCGAAAATCTGTAACAACAACATAATGATAAGATAGGGAGGAGTACATTGTGCTGCTTCTGAAAATCTGTAACAACAACATAATGATAAGATAAGGAGGAGTATATTGTGCTGCTTCTGAAAATCCATAACAACAAATGATGATAAGAGAAGGAGGAGGAGCACATCGTGCTGCTTCTGAAAACCCGTAACAACAACAACATAATAATAAGATAAGGAGGGGGAGCGTAGCGTGCTTCTTCTGAAAACCCCATAACAACAACATAATGATAAGATAAGGAGGAACAGCACATTCTGCTGTTTCTGAAAACCCGTAACAACAACAAAATGATAAGAGAAGGAGGAGTATATTGTGCTGCTTCTGAAAATCTGTAACAACAACATAATGATAAGATAAGGAGGGGTATATTGTGCTGCTTCTGAAAATCTGTAACAACATAATAATAAGATAAGGAGGAACAGCACATTGTGCTTCTTCTGAAAACCTGTAACAAAAACATAATAAGATAAGGAGGTGTGCATTGTGCTTCTTCTGAAAAACCGTAACAACAACATAGTGATAAGATAAGGAGGAGTGCATCATGCTTCTTCTGAAAAACCGTAACAACAACATAGTGATAAGATAAGGAGGAGTGCATCATGCTTCTTCTGAAAACCTGTAACAACAACATAATGATAAGATAAGGAGGAGTGTATTGTGCTGGTTCTGAAAATCTGTAACAACAACATAATAAGAGAAGGAGCACATTGTGCTTCTGAAAAACCTGTAACAACAACATAATGATAAGAGAAGGAGGACAAGCTTCTTCTGTAAACCTGTCACAACAACAACATAAGGATAAGATAGGGAGGAGTACATCATGCTGCTTCTGAAAATCTGTAACAACAACATAATGATAAGGAGGAGGAGAACAATTTGCTTCCTCTGAAAACCTGTAACAACATAAAGATAAGAGAAGGAGGAGCAGAATTTTTTCACCTTCATTTTTTTGGCCTTTTATACCTACTACAATGTAAAGAATATGGAATTGAACACACATACATAAACACACACACACATACCTACATTTACCACACACACACACTAACACATTAAGACATGCGCTGACTAACACACACACACACATGCGCACGCACACACACACAAACAAACACACACACATCATGCGCATCTTGCACACATGTTAAACTCATCCTTCTTTTTGGAAGAGTAATCCATTGTGTGCCAGTGGAAACAGATGACAAAATTAACAAAACCGCATAAACACAGGGACTGGATGTAAAAAAGCACGAGTGCTTGCTCCATTATCCTCGATATAAAAGAATAAATAAATAAATAAATAAATAAAGACACACACTCGCACACACACACACACACACACACACCGCACGCTCGCACACACGCACACTCACACACATTTTCTCACACCATTCCTTACCTTAGGAGCACTGCAGATATCTTTTGCCAGGTACCAGGGTTCCACAGTGGCCATCACCTGGCAGAACATGTAGCTGAAACACACCAACACCATCATCTATCTCTCTGTCTGTGTCTCTCTCTGTGTGTCTCTCTGTGTCTCTCTCTGGTCTCTCTCTCTGTCTGTCTCTCTCCGTCTCTCTCTCTCTGTGTATGTTATCCGGTTTTTGTTCACTCTGTGGCATTGTCAATTTCTCCTACGCCAACCATGTATTATGGCCTAAGGCCGAGATACATTAAATTTCTGAGTTCTGAGTTCTCTCTCTCTGTCTCTCTCCGTCTCTCTCTCTCTCTCTGTCTCTCTCTCTCCGTCTCTCTGTCTCTTTATCTCTCTCTCTCCGTCTCTCTCTCTGTGTCTCTCTCTCTGTCTCTCTCTCTCCGTCTCTCTCTCTCTCTCTCTCTGTCTCTCTCTGTGTCTCTGTGTCTCTCTCTCTCTCTGTCTCACTCTCTGTCTCTCTCCATCTCTCTCTCTGTCTCTCTCTCTCTGTCTCTCTCCGTCTCTCTCTCTGTCTCTCTCTCTGTCTCTCTCTGTCTGTCTCTGTCTCTCTCTGCCCTCAGCACCTTGACTATATCACAGTTCTTGATTAATTAAACCACTGACACTGGGGGCAACAGCAAAGTGAGAGGCTGTATGATCAGTGGCTATCCCATTCATGGAATTCCACTTCACGGCTTAGTCTTTGACTTTAGTGATCGACTATGACTGTTGGACTAGGACTAAGGAGGCTTGACTTGCACAATCCTTATGTGCTGCAGCCCTGGGGGCTAGTTGGCCTTTGGAGAACATCTCCAACACTGACTGTCACTATGCCCTCTTGGCCCAGAGAGTGGGGGTGTTCTGTGGGCAAGGCATCTCCACTATGATCAAGTTTCTGCCCAATTTCTGAAACAGCAGCTGCCTCCTCTGCTGTTTTGGAGGTCATCACCGACCAAGATGGGCAAACATAAATATACATAGTATATATATCCATCTCCATCATCACCATTCCCTCTTTTTCTGACTGTCATTAACTGTACTATACTATAATACAGTCAACCTCCTCTCACTCTATATCTACTCCTCTTAATGCCAAGCACTATTTTACAAGTTATTAACATTACTATACTAACAATCTCCTCTCTCTCTAATATCAAAAGACCTATCTCACCTGTTACCCTTTGAAACAACTTATACTGCACTGCACTATACTGCATTGCATTGTTTTGTTATTGTATAGTAATTTTTGTATATATATACATATTGTATTGCACTAAATTGCCTTGTACTGCATTATATTGTATTGTACTGTACTGTTTTGTACTGTACTGTATTGTTTTGTATTGTATTGCATACCACTTTAGTCACAGAAGATTTTTCAACATGAAAATTTGGGCTGCTCTCCCCATGCGGGAGACTGCATTGCCTAAACAGCTGTAGCGTCTTTTTCTTTCTTTCCAGTTTCCCATCAGTCTGTCACCCTCATCATCTCTCTAAAACTGACATTGCAAAGTAAGAACGTAACATTTTAATGCCTTCGTGGGATGCAACATCCACCCAAAATATCAGAAAAGGGAAAGGGGAAATACTCACCCAAAGAAGAGAAACAATGAGAGTTGAAACCAAAAACACTTTTTGACAGACTAAACACACTGTGACAAAAATACTCATTCTAAAAAACAACCCAAAACTCAAGAGATAGATGAAAACATAGACAGACAGACAGACAGAGACAGACAGAGACAAATGGAGACAGACAGAGACAGACAGACAGACAAACGGAGACAGCCAGACAGACAGACTGTAGACAGACATACAGACGATGAGCAAAGGAGACAGACAAGACATGTCATACTCACTAAGCATCATGCTCCAGATAGCGGGGATCCAGCATGTCCCTGATGATGGGCCTTCAACAACACAACAAACACACAAACAAACAAACTCCCGTCACCTTGTATCATAAATATGTCTCTGTCAGCATTAGGTCCACAACACACCAGCAAAATAGTAAAACTTGCGCAGATGTCTAACCCAGACAAACAAAGAATCACTGATATGAAAAAACCATACAAAGTACAAACAAACAACATCAAAAACTTACATCAGCCATTTATTTCTTCTGGGAAATTGGAAACTGCCCCCCCCCCAATTTATCTTTTGCTGCTTTGCGATGAAGCCAAACAAGAGCGAACTCTTAAAATGTCAAAAGGGAAGAGAGGTAGACTGTGTGAAAATGGCTGTATTCAACAACAAAAACATATAAATTCTACTTCTATGTTATTAACAGTAACAAAATGGCTAAAAATTATTACAATGACAAAGTAGCAAAATTATGGTTTCGTTGAATATAATGAATACGAGCTAAATCGAGTAATAAATTAAGAGATTTCACACACATGAAATATACACTGGACTAGTCAAACCAAACAACCTTTCAGAAGAAAATACAGGAACAGAAATCAGAATAAAACTAACAGGATTGTATTCTATAAGGCCAACGTTTTAACTTCAGGACAAAGTCATCACGAATACAGTCAAAAAAAACGTTCAGAAAGAGTTACCAAGATAGAAACATACCAAAAATGACTGACAAAGAAATCTACAGACGCTGTTCCTCTGACATATCAATATAAAGGCTGCGTGAAACACAGTGGACAGTATTTTCCAAGGACAGGATAGGGAAAAAGGGAGGTAAAGGCATGAGGAAAAGAGGATGATGAAACGAGAATCAGCAACTGCACTACACATTACTGAAGCTAAATTCATATTGAATGAGTGAGTCGTGTATCTGCATGTGGCATGCGTGCGTGTGTATGTACGTGCATGCGTGTGCATGCATGTATGCATATGCATGCATATATGTATGCACGAGTGTGCACGCACGCCTATATGTGAACATATACAATGCACATGCACATGCAAACACATCCACAAGCCACTTTTTTTCTAAGATGATGAAAAAAGAAAAAGCTGTCTTGAATGCTGGCAGGCACCAGAGCAAGCATCACTGAGAAAGAACACAATCACACACAACTGACAGACAGACAGACATTCCTTAGCGATGGAGGAAAGACAAAAAGTAGAACGACAAAACTTGGAAGATCGCACGAGTGTCTGATCTGTTCTTCTTCATGTTTACATCGTTTCAAAAGAACAATATCAGTAAAGATCAGAAATAAAGGGAAACTTCAGCTCTTTTCTGGTGATTTTATTATTTCAACATACTGAAGTCAGCCAAAGAAATTTTTTGTTAAAATTCCCTAGGAAAGCTAATTCCCAATATATGCAAGAAGTATTTTCACATTACATGAGAGAGCACAGACAGACATGAATCAATTATGGGAATCTCTCTCTCTAAATGATGTCGACAAAAAGGCCAGCAGGAGATTATAAGATTTTGAGAAAAGCGACAGAAACTGAAGCATGCAGAATGGACAAAAAGCACTGACATGACAAAATCATGATGACGACAGAAAACTGAACCACTGGCATTTGACAATGTTTAAAATGAAGGCATGTAAGTCAACATACAACACATAGCGATAATAATGCTGACTACCTACATGTTACAGAGTGTAGAATGGAAATGAGACACCAAACATTTTCTTCATATTGCACTTCTGATATTACCACTTTAACATACATAATGTAAACATTTTGGCCTTCTCTAAGACTATAGAGAATCAAACTCAGAATCTCCTTTGCTGAGTAACTGCATAAGAAAGAGATGCTATTCCTTGATGATCTGAAGAAGTGACACAAAGCAGAACAGATTTTATACCTATAGTCTTCAGAATGAGCTTGTGTCAAAAAAGCACGACAAAAAATTACAGCAGGAAGTAAAGGTTTGTTTCTGTTAGATATAATCTGATCTTACAGGATTCACAATTTGTGTTTCTATTTCCTTAATAAATTCAAGACAGCATCATTTACAAAACTGCACAATGGACTGACAGGATCAATCCACATCAAACAAGGGAGAAGACTGTCACACCATCTGACAATGGGAAACAACTCACTTGCCCACAGTGTTTGTCCTGATCAAGTTATTGGATAAGCCGCAGACAAAAGAGGAACAAAAAATCAAAAAGAGAGTGTTTTCACTCAGAGAATAAACTGATCAACAAGTATATCAACAAGTTTCAGTACTGTATCTACAGCTAACAAAGAAGAAAAATCAATACAAAGCATAAAAATTTTGAAAATAACGTCTTAACGCAAATCACACACGCAAGAGCTATAGATTTATGCAAATAAATAAAAATACAAATTACAAAAAAATTGTGAACACTACTTTAGCAAAGAAGGAACTAAATATGAAGAAAAACATTGAAGAAATAGAACTTAGGAACTTAGGGACAGCAGCAAATCATATGTACATCTAAAAAAACAAATACTTAAAAATATATATATAGTTTCCTTTGCTTTCCCATCCCATGAAGAAGGCCTTGTATGAAAGCATCATCTTATCACATAATTCACAGGCATCCCTTTAACCCTAAAGTCAGGATCCAGCCACCTTAAAGATGAATAAAAACGGTCGCTTACACAAAATCTCACCACTGTTGAACCTCGCAGCTCTAGCCGAGGAACACACATAAGCACACACACACACACAAAAAAAACCAAAAACATGCATCCGTTTGAATATGATTCAGCAGAAAAAGGGTTACCAAACACTTTCTATGTAGTGTGCCTCGGATACTTTCACTTGTCAAATCTTCACTTTGAATAAAAAAATACAACTCAGAATCTTTTGTTCTCTGTTCCACGGAAAACGTGTCTAGCGAAAAAGGAGCCTAGTGATGTTCATGTTTGAAACGCACCCTCCGTCCTCTACCTCTCTTCATCCCTCACCCCACACCTCCATGTGGTACTGTTATGAAAAGTGTTTATTGGTGATTGATGGTTCATTACATTACAAATGATCATCATTACTGTTTAGCAGTGAATGATAGTTCATTACATTGCAAATGATCATCATTACTGTTTAGCAGTGGATTATGGTTCATTACATTACAAATGATCATCATTACTGTTTAGCAGTGAATGATAGTTCATTACATTGCAAATGATCACCAGTAACTGTTAAGCAGTGAATGATGGTTCATTACATTACTGTTTAGCAGTGAATTAAATGATCACCAGTAACTGTTTAGCAGTGAATTATGGTTCATTACATTACAAATGATCATCATTACTGTTTAGCAGTGAATGATGGTTCATTACATTACAAATGATCATCATCACTGTTTAGCAATGAATGCTAGTTCATTACATTACAAATGATCACCAGTAACTGTTAAGCAGTGAATGATGGTTCATTACATTACTGTTGAGCAGTGAATGATGGTTCATTACATTACTGTTTAGCGGTAAACGGTGGTTCATTACATGACAAATGATCACCGTTTACTGTGTAGCAGTGAATGATGGTTATCACGCTAACAAATGATCATCATTACTGTTTCCTGGAGAATAATGGCTAATTACATTACTGTTTTGCGGTGGAAAGATGGTTCATTACATAACAAATGATCACCATTTACTGTGTAGCAGTGAATGATGGTTATCACGCTACAAATGTTCATCGTTACTGTTTACTGGAGAATAACGGCTAATCACATTACTGTTTAGCGGTGGAAAGATGGTTCATTACATGACACATGATCACCGTTACTGTTTAGCGGTGAATGATGTTTCATCACACAAACAAACGATCATCATTACCGTTTCCTGGTGAATAATGGCTAATCACATTACTGTTTAGCGGTGGAAAGATGGTTCATTACACGACACATGATCACCGTTACTGTTTAGCGGTGAATGATGTTTCATCACACTAACAAACGATCACCATTACCGTTTCCTGGCAAATAATGGCTAATCACATTACTGTTTAGCAGTGGAAAGATGGTTCAACACATGATCACCGTTACTGTTTAGCGGTGAATGATGTTTCATCACACTAACAAACGATCATCATTACTGTTTCCTGGAGAATAATGGCTAATTACATCACTGTTTAGCGGTGAATGACGTTTTGTCACACTGACAAACGATCATCATTACTGTTTCCTGGTCAATAATGGCTTATCACATTACTGTTTAGCGGTGGAAAGATGGTTCAACACATGATCACCGTTACTGTTTAGCGGTGAATGAAGTTTCGTCACACTGACAAACGATCACACCGTTACTGTTTTGCGATGAATGACGTTTCGTCACACTGACAAACGATCACCGGTACTGTTTAGCGGTGAATGACGTTTCGTCACACTAACAAACGATCACCGTTACTGTTTAGCGGTGAATGACATTTCATCACACTGACAAACGATCACCGGTACCATTTAGCGGTGAATGACGTTTCATCACACTGACAAACGATCACCGTTACTGTTTAGCGGTGAATGACGTTTCATCACACTGACAAACGATCACCGTTACTCACAGAACGTTGTCTGTCTCGGAAGCGTGCAGGAAAGCCTGGTGGTCATAGTGCAGCACAAAGATGATGGGGGCCAGCAACTCGTGCATACCCTGCCACACAGCAGCATCAACACAATCGTCACCATAATCGCACAATAACAACAACAAGGATAAGAGTTAACTACAAAAAAACATCACTTGCTACTGCTACTGTCAGTCGGTTGGGCTTTACGTCCTCCTGGGTTTCCCCATGTGGGACATTTTTTTTATGATGCTCTGGAATGCTGTGCTACTACTAACAAGAACAACAATCAATAATAATGACAATAATGATAACAATCATTGTGATGCTTTAACAATAATAAACACACAAAAAAGTCTACAAAAATGGAGATGAAAAACATTTATGATCATCTGCTTTACTGAATTTTTAAACATTTTTTAAAGGAAGCAGAGGCCTTTTGCTTTGTTTCTCATTATGGACAGGCCTATTATCATAACAACAAAAAAAACCAAAAATCAACACTCTGAAAGGGAGATAATATCTTTTTCTCACATAAGTTATCTCCCATCCTACAATAACTGCCTTATACAGCTGTCCCCTGATTGAATTTCTGTTAGGACACAGGGAAAGTAGTATACAAATCCTTCATATCCTGCCAAGTTTTAAGAGAAAATATTTCCAAAGATATCACTTATAGGAATGTTGTTGACCAATTTTTCACTCAAATTGCAACTTTTGTGACTCTGAAGTTTATTTTCTGAAACTTCAGTATCTACTTTATCCAATACAACATCTCAGACAGCTTAAAGATTGCACAGAAAGAAGACAACAACAACTAAAATCAAGGTTCTTTTGACGTTTTTTAGTCAGATTGTTTTCTTCTTCAAATTTTGAAACGTAGTGACAAAACTGAAACTACTTAAAAAGGCTTTGGAATGACCCACACATACAAACTTAACCAGAAATACTGCAAGCTCTTTCTGTACTAATAACTCTTAATTTTAGGTTAACACAGCGTTGTCAAAGTTTTTGTGTTACAGCAGTTTACATGTCGACAAGTAATTAAACTGGAAACCTAATTTTGTTCATGAAAGTAAGAATTCTTTAGGTACAATCTTGTCGTGGGTAAAAATTTTTTTAAAAGTAGTCTGATGTAAATCCACTCACAGAAAGGGAAAAGAAAAGTGATGTAATGACCCTAGTATCAGCCATAACAGTGTCATTATACAAAAATGTTAGATAATAGGATAAAATATAAGAGCATAACATTACCTTTTAACTGAAAAAGTATGCATACTGTAATCAACAAATTCAATATTCACACTTTTTTTTTTTTTACAGCAAAACATCATTACTAGCTCACAGAATCAATATCAACCATTCAATCAATCATTCAGCAGTGCCTGATTATAAAATAAAAAAAACCAACAATAAACAAAAACAGCCTGCATAAAAGAAAAATGCTAGAAAACAGTTCTAAAATTATTTTGAGAACACTAACAAGTTAAACATGTGCGTGCGAGTATGTGTGTGTGTGCGCATGAACACATGCGTATGTGCATGTGTATGACAGAGAGACAAAGACTTTGTATGCAAGTGCATATGATGTTGGGTTATTCTCTGGAAATGTACACCAACCACGAAGACATCAAAATGTTAGAAAAAGCTCATTAGTAGAAACGCAAAACCAACAAATACACTGACGTCTGACTAGTAAACCATGTCAACCGAATACTTCATTCTGCCAGGTATGTTACAGTACACTCACATCAGTCAGCCAGCCAGTAAGCCAACCAGTAAACCAACCAGTAAACCAGCCACTCAGTCAACCAGCTAGTCAGCATGCTTCTCTCTCTCTCTCTTCCTCTCTCTCTCTCTCTCCAAACATTTTTCAATCTTTTTTCACACACACACAAAATCCCACAAAATATCTACAAAACCGCTAGAAGTTTATTTTGAACATGCAGACTATAACTAGAACCAGCATCTACACGATTCAGTGAGACATCGTAACTATAATTATCAAGCATGCAAGGTTCCACAGCTAACATAGTCATGAAGATAGAGAACAACCAACAGGACAGATGATTAGTGAAAACGGACGACACAGAGCAGACGACAGCAGAAACTAAGGACAAAGACTGGATCAAGCTACTGACCTGCTTATAAGAAATATTTTCATGTTCGCGACAATACGAGAACAGAACATCAGTGAGAGCATCTTGCATCCCCGAGTCACGGAAGAACTGAATTTCTGGAAAACTAAAAACAACACAGAAACACACCCAGAACATAAAAGTATACAACAAGAACTAGAAAAGAAAACAACAAAAATAGAAAGAAAGTGAAAAAAAGAAGAATGACACTAATTAACACGCAGATGTGATCCTGTTTTGAAACAAACAAAAAAAGTAGATGACACTTTTACAACAATGATCAAATTGCTTCCAAAACAGAAACTGAGGTTTTGGGTAAGTGCTCCATTTTCGAGAAAACACATCGACACAACACCTGTGCTTTTAACAGCCAGAACTTTCACTGATGCTGTGAGATACACAAAACATAACGACGACAACAATGGTTTACTGACGGCAGCCAAACTCATGCCAGGTAACATGAACAGCAGCAAAACTCTGAACATACAGTGACATAGACAGACACACTGCAGCAAAGCACACACAAAAACGGCTTCACTCAACCTCGCATGCCTGTTCAGTACTCAGAACAACTGGTTTATGTCACAGAGTCATCAGATGATGTTAGATTCCCAATCAACAAAGTGCCAGGTTGCAGCAAATGCGCCTTAGAAATAATACACACTAGCATTAAATGTTATTCAAAATAACACAAATCGTAGAAAACTGGCCACCTTGGTTCAATCAATCTTTCTAAGGGAGAAACACCACATCACAGCCAAGCAATACCAATGAAGCTGTCTCTGCTTGAGCTATCATGCACAGTTGGCAGGTTGTTAAAACTGTGGCTTCATCTGACTTCACCTGTAACTTTTTTTTGAGAAGTTCACTGCTCTCAAGTTTTTTTCAGGCAGCAATTCAATCCTGGCACAGTATGTCCTTCTCCAAGATTGCTAAAATCATGACACGGTCATCCCAAAACTGATTTCTCAAATCACATCAAAAGAATCACGGGTAAGTCTTGCCTCAAATTTCTGGTGACCCAGGCACTAGGTCTACACACCTCATGCACATGACAACAAGGAACCCCGCTAAAGTAAGTATCAAAGTCAAAAAGTGAATGATGGTTCCATCATCTGCATGGCACCTTTCTTGTCAAGTTTATTTTGCATTGTTAAGCTGGAACTGTAACCCGTTTAGCTGTAAAGCAGTCTTTTTTTCTTTTCTACTTTTTTTTGGGGGGGGAGAGAATTTTGTTTAATTTTCCTTTGTTTGAGAATGTTTGCATTTGTATAATTTGTTTAAATCATGGAGTACTTTCAGTGCTTGAACACACTGATTGTGTCTATATATATCTGCTACTAACAAGTGATCTTCAAGTATGTCATCTCGACTGACTCAGCTAGTATCCTGTTGTTTTTACAATGATGCATGGGCAAGGAAGGAAGGGAAAGAATTTTAGAAGACTTCTGAAACAATACTGGTTCAGCGACAGTCTTTGTTCTGATGCATGGTCAGACAAAATCTTTCTCCTGTACAAGACATCATTTCTTTTCTCCCAAAGTGGGTTTTCCCTCTTTTATTTGCTACTGTTGAAGTTCTCTCTCTTTTTATAAAAAATATTTTCCCAGCTTTCCGACATTTTATTTTCCTAAAGCAAAAATACTGACTCTTCTTCATAAAATAGGTTTTTCAGCAAACAAAACACTTTACTTCTGTCAAAAAATGCTTTTTCAGCAACAAATCACTTTCCTTTTCCCACAAAATGTTTTTTCAACAACATAGCACTTTCCTTCTTTCACCAAGTGCCTCTCCTCTACCCCCAAGTTATCTTCTCCTAGCACAGATAAGGGCTGGGGGTGTATGACTTTGAATTTCATACCCTGGTATTATGTTAATGAGTACACCATCCTACTCTACACTATCAATATTTTTGAAGGGAAACAAAATGAAGTGGGCTGATATCTAACCTTCTAGTTACTGGTGCGTGTCTAACTAACTTAATTCTTCAACTGGAAGCAAAGCTAAAAATGGAACGAAAAAGTGTGTGTGTGTGTGTGTGTGTGTGTGAGTGTGTGTGTGTGTGTGTGTGTGTGTGCGCGCGCGTGTGTGTGTGTGTTTGAGTGTGTGCGTGTTAAACAATTCACTTTCTGACTTTGACACGTTTTCTCTATAAAAAAAACCTACAGGACCTTACACACACCACACCACTTTAGTTACACAAATCCAACACAGGCACTGAATACACACACACACGCACAAATAATAATCCAACAACAACAACACACAAGAGCCTACGACAACGCATCCACGGTGAGGAGAAAAAAAGCAACGCAAGAGGTTTAAACAACGACCGAAACGAAAAGAAGATAACAGTGGTTGATAAGGGCACACAGGGAGGGGAGTGGTCCACAACACTGAGGACAATAATAGCGATAATAATAATAATAACAACGGTTATCATGGCCTGAGCCAACCTGCTGGTAGGACACTTCAGGATTCTCCTTGGCAAAGATGAACAGAATGTCTACCATCACATTCCGCATCTGATTGGACTGAAAGAACTCGATTTTCGGATAGCTGCAAGATCAAGAAGAATTCATTTGTCAGGACAGAGAGGCTGCACGAACGGAATGTTATTGTTCAGATACAACAAGAATTTCCCTCCCCCCACCAACCCAGCCCCAACCCAACCACCCCTCTTCCACTCCCACCCCTCCCTTAGTGTGTTATGTGTAGATAATATGATCAATGTGTCACATACTGGTCCAATGTGATCAAAATAATGCAACAGACTCTGATGGTACTCTCAGTATGTCACATACAAACACAATAATAATAGTAATAATGATAACAACAACAACAGCAATAAGAACAACAACAACAACAATAATAATAATAATAATAATGATAATAATAATAAATGGAATTTACGGATGATCAAAATATTACAACATATTCAGATGAGACTGACATATTGACAGGAGATAAGCTCTTTGAGTTCTTTCTTTCTCTACAAAAAAATTATTACAATGTTCTAGCTCATGCAGTTTAAATGTCGAATGCTATACAGCAAGGAAATGGAAAACTGTGAGGTCAATGTCATTCACACCATCAACCATAGCCAATGTTTTGGGGGTTTGTTTGTTTCTTAAATATGGTTTCAAAATGTGTATAAGATGTCGTGCACATGTTCACAAAGAAATTACCAGTTTATCTAGTCAGAAGTTCATGTTGACTTCAGGGGAAAACCCCAGCAACAGTATTGTGGAGATGAAGTGTGTGTGTGTTAGTAAAATGATTGTTTTATTTCTCTCTCACGACCATGCACAGACAGGCACTGTGTGTATGGACAATCACCAATTACGTACAGTCAACGATCTGAACAACTTGTACAAGCTGATTAAAATGACACTAGGCCTGTTCAGAGTTTTCAGCATTCATTTTTATAAATGTATAAATGAAACTCACACAAACACTCGCGCACACACACGCACACACACCAAATCTCTCTCTCTCACACACACACACCAAAATCTCTCTCTTTTACACACACACACACACACACCAAATCTCTCTCTCCTCTCTCTCTCTCTCTCTCTCTCTCTCTCTCTCTCTCTCACACACACACACACAAAAACCACAAGACAAACAACTCACGTTCTAATGACATCTTGTTTGATGGTCAGTCGCAGTTCATTATCTTGGAAAAATTTATTCCATGGGCTCTGTAGACAGTGAGAAAAAAAAAGTGCTGTCAAGAAAAATGTAATAATCTCCTGATTTTTAACATAGACCATCTCTCTGGCAATGTCAAGGGTTCATATTTCAATACAAGCTCTTGTGTGTGTGTGTGTGTGTGTGTGTGTGTGTGTGTGTATGTGTGTGTGTGTGTGTGTGTGTGTGTATGTGTGTGTGTGGTGTGTAAGTGTGTGTGTGTGTGTGTGTGCGCACATGTGTGTGTGTTCCTTTTTTAAAAAAAAATTTATTCTTTTCTTTCCAGGATAATGAAATAAGCACTCACATTACTTTTTTTTAAAACATCCAATCCCTGCGTATATGCAGTTTTGTATATTTTGTCATCCATTCCCACCTGCACACAATGGCTTACTCTTCCAAAAAGCGGAACAAATTTTAACACGTGTCTGCGTGCGTACATGCGAGCGTGTGTGCGTGCGTGTGTGCATATGTGTGTATGGTGTGTGTGTGTGTATGTGTGAGCATGCATGCATGTGTGTGTGTGTGCATGCATTCATGTGTGTGTGTGTGTATGGTGTGTGTCTAAGTCTGTGAAAGTATCTGCGTACATGTACACACACACACACAGAAATTTTCTGCACATGCAGAAAATCTTGCGCACACGTTAAATCCTGTTCCGCTTTTCGTAAGAGTAGGCCATTGTGTGCCGGTGGGAACAGATGACAAGAATTTACAAAACCGTATACACACGGAGACTGGATGTAAAAAAGCACATAAGTGCTTATTCCATTATCCTCGATATAAAAGAATTAAAAAAATATATATATAAATAAATAAATAAATGTTGACGAAGAAACGAAGGCAGCCGGAATGACATGGGCCGAGGTGAAGAGAATCTCCCAAAACCGAGTTCGTTGGAGGGGTGTTGTTGCAGCCCTATGTTCCCCAAGGAACCAAGAGGCATAAATCCAAAAAAAAATAATAATAATAAATTAATAAAAGAAATCAATGTATTTATGAGCATGCTTGAGCGTATTCATAAGTGTGCTGGTGATTGAGATGCACACAGAACAAGCATCAACAGTGGAAGAGACAACACAACACAACACAAGACAAGACAAGACAAGACAAGACAGACTACCACCGACCTCTTCATCCTGGGACAGAGGGTTGTTGATCATCACGTTCACAGAGTCCACAGCTCTCCGTGGATTGGTGATCAACTGAACACACACACACACCACACAAGACCATGCTCGTTTTCTTTTATATATCATTATCCACTAAAAGAATACATAAATAATAAATAAATAAATAAAAGCAAAAACAAAACATCCAACCATTTGGCCAAACACACCACACAAGACCATGCTCATTTTCTTTACATCGTTATCCACTAAAAGAATACATAAATAAATAAATAAATAAATAAATAAAAGCAAAAACAAAACATCCAACCATTTGGCCAAACACACCACACAAGACCATGCTCATTTTCTTTACATCGTTATCCACTAAAAGAATACATAAATAAATAAATAAATAAATAAAAGCAAAAACAAAACATCCAACCATTTGGCCAAACTCACCACACAAGACCATGCTCATTTTCTTTACATCGTTATCCACTAAAAGAATACATAAAGAAATTTTAAAAAGCAAACAAACAGTAAGAACAAAACATCCGACCATTTGGCCAAGCACATTTTCAGGTTTACCCAAAAGCTTTCGCCAAAACACTGGTCAACTTAAAGTTTAAACCTAAGTTAACAAACATCATGAAACTGTGCTCAATGTTTCATATTGCCGTTCAATTAATTAAACAACACATTAAGTAACCATCATGATGCTATGCTTACTTTTTCATATCATAATCTTCTTCCTCCATTTTTTCTTTTTTAAAAACTCCTTTGTGAGTTCTTCAGGCACCACATTAAACAACACTAAGAGTGTTTTTAAGTTGTGATCCAACTAAACACCAAATGAATTGAACACTCCTTACCTAGCAATACCTGATTTTTAAAGCTGTGATCAGACCAGACACCTGTCAAGTCAAGTTAAAGTCAAACACCCTTTAATCATCCCATGAAGGGCAACTACAATACTGACAGGCGGATTGATACGAATCATAATCTCAAAAAGACACAATAAAGCTACATTTCATATTGGTTTAAACGTTCCGAGATAACTTCAAATAAAAATATCACACACACACAAATCAACTGCACTACACACACACAAATCAACTGCCCTACACACACACACACACACACGCACGCACACACACACAAATCAACTGCCACACACACACACGCACACGCACGCGCGCGTGCGCACACACACACACACACACAAATCAACTGCCCTCCACACACACACACACACACACAAATCAACTGCCCTCCACACACACACACACACACACATACACACACACACACACACACACTCACTCACACACACATATACGCACGCACACACACACACACACACACAAACACACACACACACACACACACTCACCTTACACTTGAGGGTTTCATACTTCATCCTGTCCTGATGTGCTTTGTCTGACCATGCCGACATGTCTTCAGGTAACACCTCCAAGAACAACTGTAAACAACAACAACAACACAAATCATCCAAATGACACAACCAATCCATCCATTCATCCATAAATGTGAGCTCTTGTGTACATATGACCCTTTTCACTCAAATCCAATCAGCTATATTATTGGACTGGAGTTGAAAGGGTGATATTTACACATATGAACATAAAGGTAAAAGGTAAAGGTCTCCCATAAGCTATGTGGTCGTAGGGGAGTGAGGCATCAGAGACCTTAACTTCTCCTGGGGCCAGCATATTGAGGGTGGCGCCCATCTCTTCTCCCTCGTTTCTTTACCTTCCCTGACCCTTAAGAGGGCAGGTACCCATTTACAGCTGTGTGAACTGGGGAACTGTACTGAAGCAAGGCGCACAAACGGTCACCCATCCACTTGGTAACCATGCTCGATGCTGCTTAACATTGGCTGGGGGAATGCGAGCGCTCTGACCACTGAGCTATCCAGTCCCCTGTTCAATGTAATAACATAAATAAAGACATACTACTGTAGAGTCTGAATTATCTATTCACAGTCGCTTCTCTGACAGTTTGGTTAAATTAACTGAACTTTTTATCCAACAGAAACTATGGCAGAAACAATGTCTACTCTAACTATTTTCTCTGATGTACCCCCACCCCCACCCAACAGATTCCATGGAAGCAACAACATCTGTTGTGACTTAACCCACCAACACAAAACGCCAAAGGAAAACCACCTATTTTTGACTTCACCCCATCCCCACCCCATCCCACAACAAAAATTACTGACGATGACTCAAGGTCTGCTGTGACTTTTCTTATTAAATATATTTTATATAATTCTGTATCCTGCAGTCTTCTTGACTGTAAGGGCACCAGGGATAACTACAAAAAGAAACCCAGCCCTCTCCCATCTTTCTTCAGTCTTCCACAGGTCTCTCACAGTGAGCATGCGCTTCACTCAGCCTCAAGCCTGTCCAATCCTTATTTCGAGGATAATGGAATAAGCACTCATGTGCTTTTTTAATCCAGTCTCCCGTGTGTATGCAGTTTTGTCAATTTTGTCATCTGTTCCCACCGACACACAATGGCCTACTCTTCCAAAAGGCAGAACAGGTTAACACGCGCAAAAGATGTTCTGCGTGCGTTCATACACAGGACCTCGGTTTATAGTCTCATCCAAAGGACTTTTGTGGGGAGTAGAGTGGGCACTGATGTTAACTCCAGAGGAAAAATCCTAAGAGATTTAAACCCGGGTCAGCAGACCATGAGCACAATGCACATCACTCTGACCACCAGGCTATCACGCCTGAGATGTTGTGTGTGCTCAGGACTACAGACTTCCTGCTCTGCCTTCCTCTCTTCCTCCCCCCTTGCCCTCAGGGCTTCTACTACTACCACTACTACTACTACTACTACTGCTACTACTACAACTACTACTACTACAACTACTACTACAACTACTACTACATACAACTACTGCTACTACTACTACCACCACCACTACTGCTGCTGCTGCTGCTGCTGCTGCTGCTGCTGCTGCTGCTACTACTACTACTACTACTACTAATACAACTACTACTACAACTACTACTACTACTACTACAACTCCTACTACAACAACTACTACTACTGTAACAACTTCTACTACTACTACAACAACTACTACTACTACTACAACAACTACTACAACAACTACTACAACTCCTCCTACTACAACAACTACTACTTCTACTACTACTACAGCTTCTACAACAACAACTACTACTACAACTACAACCACTCCTACTACAACTCCTCCTTGTACTACTAACTACAACTACTACTACTACTACTACTGTAACAACTTCTACTACTACTACAACAACAACTACAACAACTCCTACAACTACAACAACTACTACCACTACAACTACAACTACTCCAACTCCTACAACTTCCACTACAACCACTACTACAACAACTACTACTATAACTACTGCTACAACTCCTACTACTACAACTCCTCCTCCTCCTCCTCCTACTACTACTACAACTACTACTTCAACAACAACTACAACTCCTCCTCCTACAACTCCTCCTACAACTCCTACTACAACTCCTCCTCCTACTACTACAACTACTATACAACTACTACAACCACCACTACAACTCCTACTACAACTTCTACTACTACCACTACTACTACTACTACTACTACTACTACTACAACTCCTACTACTACTACTACTACTACTACAACTCCTACTACTACTACTCCTTCTCCTCCTCCTCCTCCAACTACTGCTGCTGCGCTTTGCAGGCCTGACAGCCGTGGCGGTGACTTACTCTCCAGCAGATGCTGCGGAAGCGACATGGCCTCAACTCCCCGGCTATGGCTTGCTGCCGTAGCCATCGCAGATAGTATGGCCGGTTGAAATGGCGCTCCCACTCCACGCTGCAAACAGCAAATTGATATCGCTCTTCTGTGACTGTGTTTGGTTTTTCAGAGAGTGAGAGAGTGAGTTCAGAGAGAGAGAGAGAGAGAGAGAGAGAGAGAGAGAGAGAGAGAGAGAGAGAGAGAGAGAGTGTGTGTGTGTGTGTGGTGTGTGTGTGTGTTGTTCTTCAATCTAATTTAACGTCTATTCAAATTGAAGAACAACACACACGTGTGTGTGTGTGTGTGTGTGGTGTGTGTGTGTTTGTGAGTGTGTGTGTGTGGTGTGTGTTTGTTTGTTGTTGTTGTTGTGGTCAAGTACAGTCATATTTGGTGATATTAGACTTGAAAACGAACAAATAAACAAAGCAAACAAACGTGTGTGTGTGTATGTGTGTGCGCGCAAGCTGGCTTGCATGTGTGAGCAATATGTAGACGTGTGTGCACTGTACCTAGTTAGCAATATGTAGACATGTGTGTGCACTGTACCTAGTTCATAAGTGTATGCATGTGCACATGAGCACATGAGCACCCAACATGCATATGAAGAGTTCCTGCAAGTCTACACAGTTATGCCTACTCATACACACATTACGCTCATGACTATTTCCTAAACACGCGAGAAAAACAAAACACAGAACCATCTCTCAGAAATGTACGCTACCCACTTTCCAAACCATTACCATGACAACCAACCACCCAATCAAAACACAGCCGCACCTGCAGCTTTTTCATGGGCAATAACTCTTCTCCATCTGTCGGGAAATTTGATCCCCCCCTACCATCTATCAATACCCCTCACCTCACCCCACCCCACCCACCCCCCAGCTCCACACTTTATCCTGCCACCTCATCCATTTTCATCTGCTGCACCCTGGGGAGTGCATTAGTTAGCCAGCAGATAAAGCCAATAAATTCTGCGCCGTAAATGGCTGTTCATGCGCTGTGTTGCTACTGCGAAATATTTCTGATAATGTTAAAAAAAAAGAAAAAGGGTTACTCTCAGTATTTGACCTAGTTTGCAGCAGAGAAAATTTTCGCTTTTTCTTGACAGCTTGCAAATTTGGTTACTAATTCCTTTTCTTTTTATATCATAAAACATAAAATGTTTAGCTGTTTGTAAGTTCTAGACATGCAAATTAGATTAAAGACAGTTTACACTTGCATAATGACACCTAAGTCAAGTCAAGCTTTTATTTCTGGATGGCATATTGAATAAGCAATGCATAATTGATTTTTTGTTGTTTACTGTCTATATTTTACTATATTTATGTTTGTAAACATTTCATATATTTCATTCTCTAAAATGACTACACAATGATCTTATTCTGTTTGTTTTCTCATCATGGGCAAAGTATGGATTATATAATACAAAAACCCACATCAAACACACTAACACACTGTATATGCATACAAATATTTGTGCAAAAAATGTATGCATGCACGCACGCACACACGCACACACACACACACTCAGACACACATAAATCAGTCACACACACAAACACACACACACAGAGTGGCACAAACACACACACACCACCCACCCACCCAACAACATACACACACACACACAGACACACTCACACATACTCACTCACATGTCTCACACATACAAACCCACACAACACACTCACTCACTCACACATCAAATACACTCACTCACATGTCACACACACATATACACACACACTCACAAACACACACACAAACATACACACACATCCATACACACCACACACACACAACACACACACACTCACACACACACACATACACACACAACAACAACACACACACACACTCACACATACCCACCCACCCACCCACACACACACACACACATACAAACATACACACACATACACACACACACACCTACCCACCCACCCCACACACGCCCACCCATCCACCCACCCACCCACACCCACACCCACACCCACCCCTACCTGTAGGAATGCTGGCCACTGGTTGGGGTGGAGGATTTTTCTGTGATGTCTTCCACCACTTCCCAATGCCGATCAAGGGGGTCGACATTTTCCCGATCATGACTGTCACGACGTTTGGTGTTATTGTTGCTCTCTGATAACACAACAACAAGCATGCAAATAAACAATCTGAAGGGGGAATACTACTGTTAGATAAAAAGAAAAATGTTCCTCTCTGATAACACAACAACAAGCATGTAAATAAACAATCTGAAGGGGGAATACTACTGTTAGATAAAAAGAAAAAAATGTTCCTCTCTGATAACACAACAACAAACATATAAGTCCTTCGGATGAGACTATAAACCGAAGCCCCATGTGCGAACGCACGCAGAACATCTTGCGCACACGTTAAACCCTGTTCCGCTTTTTGTAAGAGTAGGCCATTGTGTGCCGGTGGGAACAGATGACAGAATCTACAAAACCGCATACACACGGGGACTGGATGTAAAAAAAGCCCATGAGTACTTATTCCATTATCCTCGATATAAAAGAATAAATAAAAATAAATAAAAATAAATAAAAAACATATAAACAATCTGAAAGAAAGATAGGAATAATGTTAGATAAAAAAATTTCAAATGTTGCTTTCTGATAACACAACAACAAACATATAAACAATCTGAAGGAAATATATGAATAATGTTACATACACATTTTTTAAAATGTTGCTTTCTGATAATACAACAACAAACACATAAACAATCTGAAGGAAAGATTGGAATAATGTTAGATAAAAAGACAAAAAAATGTTGTTCTCGGATAACACAACCAACAAATACATAAACAATCTGAAGGAAAGATACGAATAATGTTAGAAGATAATTTGTTTTAAATGTTACTCTCCGATAACACAACAACAAACATATAAACAATCTGAAGGAAAGATAGGAATAATGTTAAACAAAAAGAAAAAAAATGATTGAAGAAAAAGGAACATAAGACAGGAGGCTAACAAAACCGAAATGTCACACTCCCCGACACAATGAGTCACGTTGCACTTGAGATCAATTTTGAGGTAGCAACTTGTAATAAATCAGCAATAAAAAGGTTATTCAATACAACAACAACAACAAAAACAGCCTGAAAATCGGACAAGTCTATGAAATGTTATTACAATTGAAATGATAGACTGCAGTAGGTGACGAAATGAGAAACACACATTTCACCATCGCAATAGGTGGTCAGAATGAGGGCTTGTGCATTTTTAAAAGCGTTTTTTAAAGCAAAAGGAAGTGAAGTCACGCAATGATACTTCAGCATAATGAATATATAGAATAATGGCTATAGTTTTATACTAAATCAGAATCTCAACAACGACAATCTGACCCCCACCTGGCCAAAACGGCTCCTAGCGGAAAAGTGGGTCAGGTGCAATGCAACTCATTTCTTGATGGAGCATCACAAATTAATAAGAGGGAAGAAGCAGGAGAAACGTGTTTGGATCCAGTTACTATACATATGTTGTTATGGGAGGAGGGTGGTGGAGAAGCTGGGGGAAGGGGGGAAAGGGGTGGGGAGAGAGAAAAGAACAAATGGAGAAGAGCAATAAAAAATATATGGAAGATAGGAACAGAGAGAGAACAACGAACAAAGTTTATTCTTCAGGCCACCAGCCCCTAGAATGGGGTCAAACCAAGCATATCACAACGAAGCCAAAACAAAACATGACATATATGGCAACTGCCAAAACATAATTAATGTGAACATGGGACTATCCAAAAATGTGACCAAATTATCTACTTTAAGTAGTGTACAGAGAGAGAGAGAGAGAGAGAGAGAAGAGAGAGAGAGAGAGAGAGAGAGCGAGAGAGAGAGAGAGAGAGAGAGAGAGAGAGAGAGAGAGAGAGAGAAATGAGAGAGAATGAGAAAGTTAGAAATAGAGATATTTATTTATTCTTTTATATAGATAGTGGAATAAGCACTCATGTGCTTTTTTACATCCAGTCCCCATGTGTATGCGGTTTTGTAAATTTTGTCATCTGTTCCAACCGGCACACAATGGCCTACTCTTTCAAAAAGCGGAACAGGATTTAACATGTGCGCAAGATGTTCTGCGTGCGTTCGCACACGGGGCCTCGGTTTATAGTCTCATCCGAAGGACGAAGAGAGAGAGAGAGAGATTGAAAGAGAGAGAGAAAGAGAAACAACAGGAAAGAGAAAGGACAAGAACTGAAGAGTACAAACATGCCAACAAAAAAAACAAGGGAGGGAAAGAAAGTAAAAAGAGGGAAAATAAAAAAAAGAATAGGATAAGAATGTTATTACCAATGAGTGAAAAGCAAAAAAAAATTCATTTTTAAAAAAAGCAATATCCACGGTCACTTTGTCCTGTCCTCTTTTGGTAGAGTCAACCCCCACCCCCACCCTCTCCCTCAACTCTCTCCCCACCAAGTCACCTCCAACAACAACAACAACACTATCAACAATTTATAAAAAAAAACACACACACAAAGCAAGCAAGAAAAACAGCAATCTCCTTGCATCAACCCGCTAACCACTACCCACCCAATTCACCCCCACACAACCAACCACCCTCTTAATAAAAACAATCAACCAAACCAACCCACTCATCCAACCAGCAAAAAAAGACTATAAATCGAGGTCCCGCATGCGAACGCACGCAGAACATTTTGCGCACACGTTAAAACCCGTTCCGCTTTTCAGAAGAGTAGGCCATTGCGTGCTGGTGGGAACGGATGACGAAATTTACAAAACTGCATACATACAGGGACTGGATGTACAAAAAGCACACGAGTGCTTTTTCCATGATCCTCAAATCTTGGAATGTTTACAACAATCTGAAATGTATTTTCCTTTGTGTCTTGTGAGATAATTATAGGCATCAATGTGCCTGTCGGTATTGTAACTGCCCTTCATGGGATGATTAAAGTGTTTTTGACTTGACGTGACTCGACATAAAAGAAGAAAGAAAGAAAGAAAGCAATCAACCACTAAACCAGCCAGCCATCAATTAAAAAAATAATTTTAAAAACCAAACCCCAAAACCCCACAACAATGAAGACCCAAAAAACCCCACAATTTCAACAACAAAAAACCCAACAACAAGAACAACAAAACCCCCAAATTTGATATCAAACAAACAAAGAAACGGCCCAGGCTACCTTTGTTGCTCCGGATGGCATTCTCCCCAAACTGCTCCAAAGAGGACAAGATGTCTTCTTTGGTGGGAGCAGGCTCCGAGTTCTTTGGCGTGGCCTGGGAAGCTCCTCCCTTCAGCCGTGTAAACATCCTGCCTTCTCCTCTGCGAGAAGGAAAAAAGAAAAAAACAGAACAAAAGAAAAATCAATTCTTGTGGCATCAGAACAAAAGAAAAATAAACTCTTGTGGTATCAGAAAAAAAAGAAAAATCAAATATTTATTGTGGTATCAGAACAAAAAGAAAAATCAATTATTGTGGTATCAGAACAAAAAGAAAAATCAATTCTCGTGGTATCAGAACAAAAAGAAAAATCAATTCTTGTGGTATCAGAACAAAAGAAAAATCAATTCTTGTGGTATTAGAACAAAAAGAAAAATCAATTTTTGTGGTATCAGAACGAAAGAAAAATCAATTCTCGTGGTATCAGAACGAAAGAAAAATCAATTCTCGTGGTATCAGAACAAAAGAAAAATCAATTCTTGTGGTATTAGAACAAAAAGAAAAGTCAATTTTTGTGGTATCAGAACGAAAGAAAAATCAATTCTCGTGGTATCAGAACGAAAGAAAAATCAATTCTCGTGGTACCAGAACAAAAGAAAAATCAATTTTTGTGGTATCAGAACAAAAAGAAAAATCAATTCTTGTGGTTTCAGAACAAAAGAAAAATCAATTCTTGTGGTATCAGAACAAAAAGAAAAAAAATCAATTATTGTGGTATCAGTGATGACAATGACAAAGGTTTCTTGTGATAAGCAAGACGCCCGCCCATTCATAAGGGGACAGTGGGAAAGGGGGGTGTTGGGCACAAAACACCTAGTATCAAATACCGAGAACGTAACTAATTTCAGCCCAAATAGTCGATATGTCGTGGATTCCATAACATGGTTATCCAGTGACAGCTGACATGTGAGTTGATGTGGTGGTGATGAGGGGGGAGGGGGTGGGGGGATTGGTTTGGTTTGTTTTGTTTTTTTTGTTTTGTTTTGTCTTGCTTTGTTTTGTTTTGTTCACGAGTTCTATTACTATACATATATATACAGAAGTCAGCTGAGAAACAAGGAAAGATGGCATTACGTGGAGCTCCTAACATTGAGGATGGCAGCAATGGAGACAGGTAACACTACCAGGTAATTGGTTTGATTTCTTTCCGGGGAGGTGGGGTTTGGATGGGGGGGGGTAACACAATTTGTACGCAATAATTGTCGGCTGATCTAAACAATGGTACTTATTGCCAATATTGGCCAGTAGACTTTCAAGAAAGAATAAAGTTCTAGCTATCTAATCAAGTACACAAAAACAGAAGGGTTTAAAATTAAGTTTTGGAGACAAATTTAGTGTTTGATAAATATACCTCCTCTCACACACACACACACACACAAACACACACACTCACTTACTCTTACTCACACTCTCACACACACACACATACAAACACACAAACACTATTATATATAAAAATCCTCATATATAAACATAACATCCACACACGCTATTATTTCTATTAGTTAATGTATGAATGGACGAATGGGAATAAGTGGGAGGATAACCATGTAACCTGATACAACTTTTTCTTTGCAGTGTACAGCCCTTTCTTTTTGAATATAATAGTTTTCTTTTTTTTTATTTAAAACTTTTTTCCCCATTTTGATGTCGTTGTTGTTGATGATGATATTGTTGTTCGTAGATAAATGGCTTGGGGAAAAAAGAAGAAAGAAACTCAGCAAATGTGATGCTTAGATACCATTTACCATCTGGAAAGAAAAGTGACTTTCACACACACATACACACACACACATACACCAATGTCCATGTAACACCCTCTCTCTCTCTCTCTCTCTCTCTCTCTCTCTCTCTCTCTCTCTCTCTCTTTCTCTCTCTCCTCAAAGGAAAATATAAATAAATAAATAAGCTCCTCTCAGACATCTGACATTCACAAAAATAGTCTTTCCGGCACTCTATCATGTACTGTATCATGAATTCATACTTGAAACATTCCAAATCTACTTTGCTGTCTTGTTTCCGAACTTTGAAACAACTCAAACACAAAGAGACCAACTGACAGTGTTCACTAGCGTGACAGAGATGAAGATTAAACCTCTACAGTTGATCACTATGTTTGAAGCATACACTACCAGTACAGCCTATACTGCAGAGCAGACAGGATCTGATCCATTATGCATTGGGCAGAAACTTTGCACAATGGAGCTAAGTTCATGTGTGTGCACATGAGGACACATACACACACATGCATGCACACACACACATGCGCATGCACACACACACACACATGCATGCACGCACATACACATGCATGCACACACACACATGTACACACACATGCACAAACACACATACATGCACACACACACACACACTCATACACACATGCACATGTACACACAAATGCACGTATAAGACACTTTTTATCAATGGAAATATTTTTGCATGCAACTTCCAGCATCAGCGAGAATTTTATCTTTTAACTTTTAAAGCTTTTCTGAAAAAAAACAAAGCAAAAAAATGGACCAAGAAGGCAGAAAACAGACAAGATGAAGGTGACAGGAAGAAAAGGAACAAGGCAGAAACAAAGAGAGGGATGGAAAAGAAGGAATTCCTAGCTCAGAATTTTTCGAGAAGGTGGGGGATGCTATAATTCATACTAAAAGGCCCATGGCATCCCCACAGGGGGAAGTGGAAATATTCATGAAGCATCAGACTTTTTGCTGCTTGGATCATGAATGGTAGGGGGTGGGGCACAGGAAGATAAAATGGTTGAAGTTGTTTTGTTGTTTTCTTTTTAAACAGGGATACATTAATTTTTATATCCCATCACCACTGCAACCGCCCACAAACGCCCTGGTAAAAATAGACCCAGTTTTCCTGCAAACGCCCCAAAACGCCCTCAAATATGTGCTTACTATGGGCGCCGCCATTGTTGTTTACATAAACAAGATTCTCGTGAGAGTTGCTGTTTTGCATGAACAAGAAGCTGCCATGTTGTTTGCACTTTACTGTGTCCAAATCAGTGAGGTTTTAAGAAAATTATGAATTTTTTAAGTTTGCTAAATAAATTTTGTTATGGGCAATGGTTGGGATGTGTGCTGAGAGAGGATTTGGACGCCAATAGAGCAGATTTAAAGGCTTTTTCCAATGGAATATTGTTAAGACTGATAAAGCAGATGGGGCAGAGTGGGCTGCAAGCTGTTGTTTACAAGTTTAGTAGAAGAGATCGTGATTGCCATACCCATAGCAAAAAGTGATGAGGTGTCGTGATAAAAAAATTTGGGGTTTGTAAACAACTGCATAAATGCAAAAATTGCCTGGCCCAGTGTGTACTTTATTTAATGCAGAATGCAGGAAATAACATTTCTTGCAGTAAAAGATAGCATAAATATATTTAATCTTTTTTTTGTGTAGTGACTATTGAAAGTTGTAAAAATTACTTCCCTTGACAGTCCTGAATTGTGTGAGAATGTACTGGGTGACCTCAGGGTGCTATGGGATATGAGAGAGATCTATTCTGATAGAGATACTTAATTCATTAAGGCCATGGTCCCTCATAAAGTAAAGTTTGAACACAACAAACTGAATATGTACTTAGAACCAAACATTTGATCAGTACAATAATATAAACTAACCAAGAAAAAAGGTTGACCAGAAAATGGCTATAAATTCTGTATCTTAAAACACTTCAAAGAAACAACTTAGACAACTCCTCACTAGATCAGACTTTGTGCTAGACATCAGCTGACTTAGCTTAGACAACGAAAGACTGTGTAAATAGTATTTAATCACAGAGGAGAGGAAGAGAAGAGAGAGAGAGAGAGAGAGAGAGAGAGAGAGAGAGAGAGAGAGAGGCAGACAGACACAGACAGACAGACAAACAGACAGACAGACAGAGACAGGCCAACAGATACAGAAGATGGGCAGGTACACAGACAAATAAACAAAGACAGAGAGGTTCAGATACTGAAAGAGGGAGACAGAAAGAAAGGCAATCCAATCCAATCCAATATTGTTGTTTACAGCCCCATAAATACAAAGAAGGAGAGACAGATATAGAGACGGAGAGAGAAAGACAGAGAGCACAGAAAATGGAGAGGAAGAAAAGAAAAAGCAGATTAATAATAGTTATTACTAGAAGACAAAAGCATTCACCAGAGCGATTTTACCGATTTTTCTCACTGAATATTCCTATTTCTAACAAGTAGTAAACAAGTGTCTGAATCTGTAAGACTAACATGGCCTGCTTAATTATGTAAGGAAAAACAAAAAACCCCAAGCGAGAACACATAACACAGCAAACAGAATATCCCTGTAACAGTCTCACAAAGATAGCTGGATTTTCACACCATCATCGTCATTTTCATTATGGCCATTTATCATTAATAAAATCCTGAAGTTAAGGCCATTGACACATTTTGCCCTGGTATGATGGTAACTTTATCCATGCTTAGTTTCCTTTCATACCATACCTGTGGTGCCTGTGGTGAGCTTATGTCATCGCAGGTTTTATTAGAGTAGATCTGCTGATTCACTAGAGACTGCAGTTAAAGGGATTTCACTAGACTGCAGTTAAAGGGATTTCACTAGAGACTGCAGTTAAAGGGATCTGGTGATGTCACCACTTCATAGTTAGTTGGACACATACATTTTGAACACTCAGTCTGGTTCTATGACTGAGCAGGCCTCCTAGTTGTTGCTATCAGCAGAAGTCTTACTTTTACGGTTTCCTCTGTATGATTTTGGAGCCAGGATTAAGGATGGGGTTAGGTTTCACTGTGCACCCCTTCAGCAACCCTGCTGTTGTAACTTTGTGTAAGGTGATGAAATGCAAATCTCAACATGTTCAAAATTTATATAACATTTTCCAGTATTTCATGACTTTTTTTTTCACAACTGAGTATACATCTTTCCCTGACCCTTCACTCAAATTGTATCTTTAAAAGAAAGTGGATACAATAGTTTGTGGGGTTTTTTTTTAAATGCCTTGCACTTTTTTGTTGTTGTTGATTACTTTACTACAGTTGCTCCTTCCATGCTGAACATTTGCTTTTTCAGTTTCTGTTGGTACGGATATCTTAAAGACAATTGGTTTATTCTTCAGTTAGATATGTTTGTAATCCTCCATACCCCAAAAGGGGTTAAAAGAATTAAGTCCTGAAAATCTTGAAATCTCAAGGTTACACTGAACAACATTTCAGTGACTTTGCAGCTGTGAATCCGATTCAGATCAGGTTACACTCAGCACCACTTAAGTTAACTCTACAGCTGTAAGTCTGGTTAACATCAGGTTACATTAAGCACCATTTCAGTAACTTTGGAACTGTAAGTCTGGTTAACATCAGGTTACATTAAGCACCACTTAAGTAACTCTAGAGCTGCAAGTCTGGTTAACATCAGGTTACACTCAGCACAACTTCTGTTAACTCTACAGCTGTGAGTCTGGTTAACATCAGGTTACACTAAGCACCACTTCAGTAACTCTGGAGCTGTAAGTCTTGTTAACATCAGGTTACACTCAGCACCACTTCAGTAACTCTACAGCTGTAAGTCTGGTTAACATCAGGTTACACTAAGCACCACTTCAGTAACTCTACAGCTGTAAGTCTGGTTAACATCAGGTTACACTCAGCACCACTTCAGTAACTCTACAGCTGTAAGTCTGGTTAACATCAGGTTACACTAAGCACCACTACAGTAACTCTACAGCTGTAAGTCTGGTTAACATCAGGTTACATTCAGCACCACTTCAGTAACTCTGGAGCTGTAAGTCTGGTTAACATCAGGTTACACTCAGCACCACTTCAGTAACTCTACAGCTGTAAGTCTGGTTAACATCAGGTTACACTAAGCACCACTTCAGTAACTCTAAAGCTGTAAGTCTGGTTAACATCAGGTTATATTCAGCACCACTTCAGTAACTCTACAGCTGTAAGTCTGGTTAACATCAGGTTACACTAAGCACCACTTCAGTAACTCTACAGCTGTAAGTCTGGTTAACATCAGGTTACATTCAGCACTACTTCTATAACTCTACAGCCGTAAGTCTGGTTAACATCAGGTTACACTCAGCACCACTTCAGTAACTCTGGAGCTGTGAGTCTAGTTAACATCAGGTTACATTCAGCTTCACTTCAGTTAACTTTGGAGCTGTATGTCTGGTTAACATCAGGTTACACTAAGCACCACTTCAGTTAACTCTGGAGCTGTGAGTCTAGTTAACATCAGGTTACATTCAGCTTCACTTCAGTTAACTCTGGGGCTGTGAGTCTAGTTAACATCAGGTTACATTCAGCTTCACTTCAGTTAACTCTGGAGCTGTGTGTCTGGTTAACATCAGGTTACACTAAGCACCACTTCAGTTAACTCTGGAGCTGTAAGTCTAGTTAACATCAGGTTACACTCAGCACCACTTCAGTAACTCTGCAGCTGATTGTCTAGTTAACATCAGGTTACACTCAGCACCACTTCAGTAACTCTGGAGCTGTAAGTCTGGTTAACATCAGGTTACACTCAGCACCACTTCAGTAACTTTACAGCTGTAAGTCTGGTTAACATCAAGTTACACTAAGCACCACTTCAGTAACTCTACAGCTGTAAGTCTGGTTAACATCAGGTTACACTAAGCTTCACTTCAGTAACTCTGCAGCTGTAAGTCTGGTTAACATCAGGTTACACTCAGCACCACTTCAGTAACTCTACAGCTGTGAGTCTGGTTAACATCAGGTTACACTCAGCACCACTTCAGTAACTCTGGAGCTGTAAGTCTGGTTAACATCAGGTTAAACTCAGCACCACTTCAGTTAACTCTGCAGTTGTAAGTCTGGTTAACATCAGGTTAAACTCAGCACCACTTCAGTTAACTCTGCAGCTGTGAGTCTGGTTAACATCAGATTATACTCAGCACCACTTCAGTTAACTCTGGAGCTGAGAGTCTAGTTAACATCAGGTTACACTAAGCACCACTTAAGTAACTCTGAAGCTCAGAACATTCTGGAGTCACAACATGGTGGCTGCATGAACTAAAACAAATTTTTTTCTGAGAAATAAACAATTTTTTTTTTTTAAATAGCACGTTTTTTCTTCCCGTTCACAAATTTTTAAAAATCTTGCACTGCAGACTGTTGGCATGACTTTCTGAACAGCAAAAAAGCAGCATTTTTCACTTTTCAGTTCTAGCTTAACAAGGTGACACTAACTAACTTTTTTTTTCACGACACACACCATACAGACTTGTACACACACAAATTATGCACATGAGCAACAAAAACATATCCTGGATCCACACTAGTGTTGAACATACACAAAACACATACACACTAGTGTTAAAAATACACAAACACTTATGAAAATTCACTGAAACGATAGAAAAATCCAAAGGCATAAAAGTACAGTATACAAACTTTTCTCTCAAACGTACTGAAAAATGATCGAGCATGCACAAATCTGAGGCAGACATTCCATCTCCCGGTTGTCTGTGTACGGCGTACGATGCAAAACTAACGCACCGTTTCCAAACCAAAGCGCCTCGTTTTCACATCACACCAAATTCGGGCATGAGCAACGTGCACATGACAGACAGGATGATGAATACTGTCCGTGTGATCCCCGCTCTATCTCATTCTACAGATGTTTCATTCATTTCAATCAACCACAATTAACCTTGTTAGGGTTTTGTTAGTTTTTTTTTTTTTATCAGCAAAGCTTTAACAGAAGAACCATTCTGCTTTCCGCACTGTTTGAGCAATCATGAAATTGTTTAATTATTACTGCTGCTGCTGCTGCTGCGGAGAAAATAAAAAAACGTAGTTAAAACAACCTTATTTTTCTGGCTCCAACGTTTGGTGGTCAGAGGGAGCTCAGCTGCGAGAGAATCATCATTAATTAGCCCACTGATGAATGTGACAATTGTCAGGTGAGGTAATGTCACCTGAGCCATGTGGATATGGCCACAGGCTTCTAATTAATGGTTTTGAAGTCCTTGGTTGTGGGTTTGAATCTTGATCGTATTTGGAGGATTAAGCTTGAGATTGTGTGTGTGTGTGTGTGCATGCTGCGTGCATGCGTGTGTGTGAGTGCGTGTGTGTGTGCATGCATGCTTGCTTGCATGCGTGTGTGTGTGAGTGTGTGTGTATTAATCTCCTGTGTCAACTTTTTAAGTGCAGACTTGCTGATGCCTTATTTCCCTTCATAAATACAAGTAAGCAGAAGACCTAGCAAGCATTCATGATGGCATGAAATTCATTAAGTGATGTAGAAACAAGAAAACTAACTGGCATTCAACCCAGGCTTCAATGGCAAAAATGGGTTAGAAGGTCATGTAAAGTGGTCACACATTTCCCATCCACTGAACCAGATTTACTTGACAGAAATGACACACAGGTTATTCCTTACCTCTTATAGCATACTGTTTATTTATTTTTTATTCATTTTTAAATATTTCATACCACTTTAAGTCACAAGATTTCTCTACGTGAAATTCGGGCTGCTTTCCCCAGGGAGAGCGCGTCGCCACAAGAGCAGCGCCACCCCTTTTTTTTTCTCTTTTCTTTGTGATACTATAACTACCTTACTTGGAGTATTCAGTAACATTTGTGGTACATATATATATATATATATATATATATATATATATATATAATATATATATATATATATCCCAGACTTTCAACTTCTCCCTTAAGTCCTTGTGGCATTGTTGATGCACTGCATTAAGTTTTTTTAAGCAATGTGTCAAAGGCAAGTTGAACCTGGTGGAGACTATCCCTTTCTACTTCTACGCAGCCAGGTGCATCATGATGATGACATCATGTCCGTGCCATCATCCCACCAGCCATAGATGGCCAGCTCTTAGAGGGGAAAAAAACCCCAGGTAGACAAGGTTTAAATGTTCTGTATGTGTTCACAAGTGGGACTTTGATTTACGGTCTCGTCAAAAGCGAGGTCAGGGAAGTGAAGTCAGTACCAAATTAACTGCTGGGGGAAAATACCTTTATTAAAAACAGATTCCTCTTTGAAGATTTGAACTCTAGAGCTGCAGAAGTTACCAACAGATCAGGAGTAGAATGCTGTAACCACTAGCTAGATTTTCTGTACAATGTTCTAACCACTAGGTTTTCTGTACAATTCTCTAACCGCTAGATTTCATGTACAATGATCTAACCACTAGGTTTTCTGTACAATGCTTTAAACACTAGGTTTTCTGTACAATGATTTAACCATCAGGTTTTCTGTACAATGCTTTAAACACTAGTTTTTCTGTACAATGCTCTTAACACTAGGTCTTCTGTACAATGCTTTAAACACTAGGTTTTCTGTACAATGATTTAACCATCAGGTTTTCTGTACAATGCTTTAAACACTAGTTTTTCTGTACAATGCTTTAACCACTAGGTTTTCTGTACAATGCTTTAAACACTAGGTTTTCTGTACAATGCTCTAAACACTAGGTTTTCTGTACAATGCTCTAACCACTAGGTTTTCTGTACAATGCTCTAGACACTAGGTTTTCTGTACAATGCTTTAAACACTAGGTTTTCTGTACAATGCTCTAACCACTAGATTTTCTGTACAATGTTCTAAACACTCCTGTACAATGATCTGACCACTAGGTTTTCTGTACAATGCTCTAGCTAACCACTAGGTTTTCTGTACAATGCTCTAAACACTAGCTTTTCTGTACAATGCTTTAAACACTAGTTTTTCTGTACAACGCTCTAGCGAACAGATTTTCTGTACAATGCTCTAACCAACAGATTCCCTGTACAATGCTCTAACCAACAGATTTTCTGTACAATGCTCTAACCACAAGGAACAAGGTTTTCTCATTTTTCTCACTCAAGTGTTGATTTTTAACGCCTTCACAGATTCTTTTCAGCCAGCGAGGACCGTAGAATGTAAAAGATGCTTGAGACAGCGCAGCGCACACCCATGGAAATAAATAACCCAACACTCAGCACTACAAAATATCGTTTGCTTTGTTTAACCACCCATTCTCTCATTCCCAAGCTGTTAACGTCAAAGTAATATAAATTGCAACATGAGATCCAAATCAGGGGGAGGAGAAAAAAAAACAGTTACAATCTTTAAAAATTAACAAACCACCCCCCAAACAAAAATCTGAAAACCACCAAATGAATGTAATTCACGACAGGTAAACAGCTGACTGTGTCGCACGTAAACTTATACCCTAGAGCAAGGTATGCAAAACAATACCTGTGCCACAGCTGTCTAGATGTCTGTTCTCTTCAGATGACTGGTCAATATATATATTGTAATAAAAAAAAAATGCATTGTTGCGAACAGCTGTAGATAGATGTCAGGTCTTGCAGTAATACATCTACCTAGAAATGTGAGGTCTTAAGTTTGAAT
>CM054159.1:52077195-52097195 GCA_028751875.1 Rapana venosa | reverse complement strand
AAGGTTAATAACACATTGAATTAACTGCTGTCTAAATATAAACTAATGACTCTTACCTCCATATTTGATCTTGCAGACCACAGAAAAGGTAAAATACATGCATAATTTCTCACATATTAATGAGATGCAGAGAGGATCGGGTCACAAGCACACCAAACAAACTGCACACATACTTTCAAAAGTTGCTTTCTAAAGAGAAAAAAAAAAGGCCAACAAAACAGTGCTATTCTTAGCTCAGAACACCATTACGGTGGTTTACCTACAGGCAACAAAAAGATCTAGATCTCACATTCCCCCATCAGAAATGTTAGTACAAACTGATTGGATGAAAAATATTCCTGGTTTGAAATGCTGCAATGAAGACAGCTAAAGGTCGAACAGTCAATATCACAGTCGTCTCTTTTGGAAGTTTCCATGAAGTTACAAGGAGGTGATTAGGGGAGGGAGGGGAGGGAGGGGAGAGGGAGTGGAGGACGAGAGGGGGAGGGAAGGGTTGTATTGGGTTGGGTTTGTTGTTTTGGTTTTTTTCGGGGGGGGGGGGGGGGGTGTTCCTCAGCTAGAGCTCTGACAGTCTAAGGTTCACCAATCATGATATTTTGTGTATGTACATGCGACTGTCCACCATTATTATTCTGTCATCAGGGATGATCTCTAAACATGACACCAATCTGTGTTGTTGGGTTGTTGTTTTTTTAAAGTTTCCATCTCTTCTACCCACACAGTGTGGCCTACATTTCCAAAAGGCAGAACACTTTTTAATATGTGTGCGCAAAATGTTAACTAAGCATGCTTTCATACATATGACCTTGATCTATAATCTCATCCAAAAGAATTTTAGGGGCAGTGAAGTCTGTACTGATGTTAACTCTAGAGGAGGAAGAAATCCCTCGAGCGAAGCGGGCAGGCATCTTGGTGGTGGCTCAAACCCAATCATTCAGATCACTAGCTTCCTGCTCTAACCACTTAGCCATCCTGCCTTCCTGATGAAGCCAAGGTATGAAACTGCTAATGCTATGAAGCTAAGGTTAAGCAGCATCGAGCGTGGTTACCAAGTGGATGGGTGACCGTTTGTGAGCCTTGGCTTCACAGTCCCCCAGTTCACCCAGCTGTAAATGAGTACCTGCCCTCTTTAGGATCAGGGAAGGTAAAGCAGCGAGGGAGAGGAGATGGGCGCCACCCTCAATATGCTGGCCCCTGGGGAAGCTGAGGTCTCTGATGGATGCCGTGCTCTCCTTTACGACCACATAGTTTATATAGGAACACCTTTACCACCACCACCACCACCTGTAAAACCGCTGCCTTCCTCTGCAATTAACTTTTGACTTTTCAAACAGAGGTGAACTAACAGTGTGCTGACCACAGTATGAGAAGAGGGGGGTTTAGGTTCTGTGGGGATGATGATGATCATCGAGTCCTGCATTTCCAGCCTTGCTCTTACCTACCATATCTTAGCTGTTGAACTTTCAAACATAGCGGACGTTACTTTGCTGCTGCTATTTTGATACATGAAATCCTAGATATATCTTTTTAACAGGAGAAACTCCACTTGTGTGTGTGTGTGTGTGTGTGCGCGCGCGCACACGCACGCGAGTATAATTATGTGTGTGTGGGGGTGAACATTTGTACGCGCGTGTGTGTATGTGAGTGTGTACATGCATGCACATGTTGTACACACTCATGTTTGTGCTTGCATGTGTGTGTAAGCACACATGCTTGCTTGAGTATACATGCATGGGCTGACAACCTTCTGCCTTATCGCTTTGTCCTCCTGTCTTATCCCTCCCTGCTTCAGTCGTTACTGTCACATACCTCTAGCTCTGTTGTATCATTTGCTTTCTTTTCTTTTCTTGCTAAAGATTTCTTTCTGTTAACTAGCTAGTATCTTTGGGGGTAATGAGTTTCTGGTTTTGCTTTCGTATTTGGTTTATCTCATGTTGGGTTTTGTTCTGTTTTGTTTTCTGTTCATCATTTTGTTCAAGATTGTTACTCTTCTCCATACAAATTGCTTAGTGACATACTCGATTCTGCTTACACACACGCATGCACACAACCATGCACACACGCACATGCATTCATGCATGCACACACAAGCACGCATGCATTCACACATGCACACACACACAAACATACATCCCAATAAACAAAACATATTTTTGTTTAAATAAGCTCCCTTTTTCTTGTTGTGCTTTTGCTTCAGTTTGTTCTAATTTTTTTCTTACTTTCAAAGCATTCCAAATCTAAGATTTATCTTTCTTACATTAAAAAAAATATATGGATACATTTCGAGCTTTTTTTTTTTATTGGGGGGGGGGGGGGGGGGGAGGGAATGCAAAAGAATATTTTTAAACAAAAAAAATAATCTGCCATGCGATCATTATCTGCAGCATCACTTTATTTTTCCACTGTCAAGGCATTCTGAAACTTGTATGGCCAAAGGGGAGAAAAACTACTGCAACTAGGACTTTACATTTCCAAAGACGTCATTAGAACTTCCAATTATGCAGTGTGTGTGTGTGTGTGTGTGTGTGTGTGTGTGTGTGTGTGTGTGTGTGTGTGTGTGTGTGTGTGTGTATGTGTGTATGTGTGTGTGTGTATGTGTGTGTGTGTGTATGTGTGTGTGTGTGATGACAGACAACAACAGTTGTTGTCTGAGCATTTGACCACGACAAAGAAGAAGTCCAAAGTAAGGTTCCAGAAAAACTCAACAATAACTGGAAACAATGTCAGCTAGAGAGAGAGAGAGAGAGAGAGAGAGAGAGAGAGAGAGAAGAGAGAGAGAGAGAGAGAGGAGAGAGAGAGAGAGAGAGAGAGAGAGAGAGAGAGAGAGAGAGAGAGAGAGAGAGAGAGAGGAGAGAAGAGAGAAGAGAGAGAGAGAGAGAGTGTACGTGTGTGTGTGTGCGACACAGACATGCATATTGCATATATATAGCAGACCTCTACTAGTCTTGTATAATGTCAGTTATCACTAAACCAACATTCTTTTAGTCTTTTGTCATGGATCAAATCTGTTTTCATTTTCAGTGGGGAAGGGGGGGGGGGGGGAGGAGGGGGAGGAGATGTTTCCCATTTGTCATGTTTGTCTGGTTTTTCTTGGGTTTTTGGGTGGGGGGGGGTTTTGTTTGTTTTTTTGCTTGTTTCTGTGTCTGAAATTTCTGATAGGCTGGCAGGGTGTGAGGTATGTACTGAACATCATTAAATAAAATAAAATCCATAGTTTCTTAATGCACCATGCTGCCATTAAGCACCTGACAAGTCAGGCCCAACACATCCCACTTCAGCGTGGGAGAGAATTGTTACCCTTTTACAGTCTTTCTAGAAAAGAAAAAAAAGGCAGGAGAATGGACCAAGAAGGCAGAAAATAGACAAGAAGGAAGTGGCCAGAATAAAAGGAGCAAGGCAGCCACAAAGAGAGAGGGGTAGGGGGAAAAAAAAGAGAAATTCCTAGCACAGAATTTCCAGAAAGTGAGGATGCTATTTAATACTGACAGGCCCCCCCCCCTGCATTCCCAAGGGGGAAGTTTTTCAGACTGAAAACAGACACTAACGAACACTTCTACTGCTCTGACATCAGCTGCACTCTGTATGCATGTATGTATGCATAATAATAATAATAATAATAATGTATGGAATTTATATAGCGCTGAATCTTGTAAAGCAACAAATCAAAGCGCTCAGATGACTTTTTAAAATTTTATATCGAGGATAATGGAATAAGCACTCATGTGCTTTTTTACTTCCAGTTGTGGGTATGCAGTTTTGTAAATTCTGTCATCTGTTCCCACCGGCACACAATGGCCTACTCTTACAAAAAGCAGAACAGGATTTAACATGTGCGCAAGATGTTCTGCGTGTGTTCGCACACGGGGCCTCGGTTTATAGTCTCATCCGAAGGACTTTTGTATGTATGTATGCATGTATGTATGTAAAGGCCACCAGACTTTTCCCAAAGTTCGAACAGAGTGATGGAAGTAGCTTGGGGAAATTGGGAGGGGGCCCTGGATAGGATGAGAAAAGCACGCAAGTCACGACTGAACTCCCCATCCCACCCCCACCCCCAACGAACGAACACCAATCAGATTCTTGGCGTTTGGCACTTGCAGGCAGCCGAGAGAGTCCTGGCTGGCACAACTCCAAAGGCACAAACACTGACAAATGACCGCGCGGTGCGGTGCAGTGCCCCCCCCTGCCCCTCCTTTACAGACGTCCAAACTGCTGACTTGCACAGTCCGAGGAGAAAGTAACGGGAACTGTCTTCAAAGACACACAGAGCCGATGGAGGGACATGAAACTAGGTCATGGTAATGTTCAGCTAGCAGGTCCTAGATGATTCTGTAATGTTCAGCTAGCAGGTCCTAGATAATTCTGTAATGTTCAGCTAGCAGGTCCTAGATAATTCTGTAATGTTCAGCTAGCAGGTCCTAGATAATTCTGTAATGCTCAGCTAGCAAGTCCTAGATAATTCTGTAATGTTCAGCTAGCAGGTCCTAGATAATTCTGTAATGTTCAGCTAGCAAGTCCTAGATAATTCTGTAATGTTCAGCTAGCAGGTCCTAGATAATTCTGTAATGTTCAGCTAGCAGATCCTACATAATTCTGTACACTGTCGGGTGGTAGGGTGGGCCACTGTACTTTTGAAACAAATCAGCAGACAGCAAGGGTGTGAAGCCAGTCTGAGGACAAACTAGAAAAGCAAAGATTTTTTTGCTGAAATTTTTTTAAAGAATTAGGCGATAATAAAACTGAAAGTCGACAAACTTATGATAATGATAGGCCTATATCAGTATATCACTATATGATGATGATGACAATGACAATGGCAGTGGTGGTGGTGGTGGTGGTGGCGGCGGTAGCGGCGGTGGTGGTGGTGGTGGCGGCGGTAGCGGCGGTGGTGGTGGTGGTGTGTGTGTGTGTGTGAAAGAGAGAGAGAGGAGGAGTGAGAGAGGGAGACAGACACCGAGACAAACAGAGACAGACAGAGACAGAGGGACAAAGAGAGAACAGAGAAAGACACACACAGAGACAGAGAGAGAGAGAGAAAGAGACAATGAGAGGAAAACAGAGTGGAAAAAATCAGGTATGAAGAAATACAATGAATGGCAAGATCTATAAAAAAAAAAAAAAAGACACATAAAAACAGATGGACACAAGACTGAATAATACATTACACAGCTCTAGAGACAAAAACACACAGAAAAACAGCAGCACCACAAAAAATGACCCCCCCCCAAAAAAAAAAAAAAAAAAACACAGAGAAAAACATACAACGCAAACTGTACTAAAACACATTCATAATTAAGCCGCTTTTTAGAACAGAGGAGTGCCAAGACTTTGAGAGCAACATTCAGAACAAATCTTCTGAAGGCCAGACAGCTATTCTATATTCTCCATAGTATACATCTCTCCCTCTCTCTCTCTGAATCCGAGTCTCTCTCTTTCTCTCTGAATCTCTTTTTCTTTCTCTCTTTCTGAGTCTCTCTCTCTCTCTCTCTCTCTCTCTCTCTCTTCTCTCTCCTCTCTCTCTCTCCTCTCTCTCTCTCTCTCTCTTCTTTCTTTCTTTCTCTCTCTGAGTGTGAGTCTCTCTTTCTTTCTCTCTTCTGATCTGAGTCTCTCTCTCTTTCTGAGTCGAGTCTGAGTCTCTCTCTCTCTCTCTCTCTCTCCTCTCTCTCGTCTCTCTCTCTCTCACTCTTTCTTCTGAGTCTGAGTCTCTAGCTCTCTCTCTCTCTCTCCCTCTCTCTCTCTCTCCTCTCTCTCTCTCTCTCTCATCTCTTTTTTCTGAGTCTGAGTCTCTCTCTCTCTCCTCTCTTTCTGAGTCTGATCTCTCTCTCTTTCCCTCACCCCCTCTCTCTGTGTATATACACAGACACACACACAAACACACACGCACGCACACACACGCACACACGCACACACACACACACACATGCATGCACGCACACACACACACAACACGCTTTACCCTCCAGACACTACAAATTCACAAGAATTCCAAGCTTCCTCCATCCCTCATTCTCTTCGTTCCAACTCATCATCTTTTAATTCAGTCAGACATCTTGTAGGTGGAACTCCCAAAGGCAATCTTCAACTTTTTTTTTTTTTTAAAGGTGGGGGTGGTGGGGGAGGAACAAAGAAAAAAGAAAAAAACAAAACACAAACAAAATCAGAACACCAGACATCCACTGAGACAAGCCAAAGCGCACAAAACAATCTTTTAATTCCAAGTTTACTTGGAAAGTTTTGCTGTTTTTGTTGTTGTTGTTGTTTGTTTGTTTCTTCTGCCACTCTCTATTTCTTGTAATTATATGTTTTGTGTAGTAGTACTGACATTATTTCTGCATCCATTAACAAACTTGGTCAACAGACCCACATTTTCATGCCTTTGAGTTTGATTTTTTTTTTAAATAAAGATTTTTTAATAACTTTTTTTTTTTTAATTTAATTTTATTTATTATTTTATTTCAAGGATAATAAAATAAGCACTCATGTGCTTTTTTTTTATATTTACATCCAATCCAGTCCCAGTGTGTATGCAGGTTTGTAAATGTTGTCATCCGTTCCCACAGGCACACAACCAGCATGCACACTGGTGTCACATTTAGACATAATCATCCCCAAAGTCAGAATGCAGCTACCTTATGGTGGGGAAAAATGGCCGCATATATATAATATTATATTTTTTATTATATATATATATTATATAATGCAAAAAATCTCACCATTGGTAAACCCTGGAGGTTCAATATAAAAAAAATTTAATTTAAAAATCAGTCAATAAAGACACACTGCATGAAAGCATCTGTGCAGGACCCAGCTGATTCCACATCTATAGATAAACAGACAAGACAGACAGACAGCAGACAAAGGGACAGAGAAACACACAGACAGAAAGAAAGACAAGAGAGAAGCAAAAGCTCTTTGCTTTAGAATGATACGCAATGACTTCATCAGTGCGAGAGGCATAACACAGAAGTAAAATAATAAACCACACAACACTAGCCTCTACCCACAACAAAAGCTACACGTCAAAACATCAGAACAAAACAATCGAGAAAACACACACACACACACACGCAGCCTGCGCGCGCACACACACACACACACACACACAGAGTAAAAAAAGCACATAAGCGCTTATTCCATTATCCTCGATATAGAAAAATAAAATAAAATAAATAAATAAAATGAACACTCAAGTTTGCTGAGCATCTGTGCCAGGTGATTCACAGTTGCAGAGTCAGCTTGCAACAACACAAATCACACAGTAAACAAACACACACACACAGAGTAAACACACACAAACACAGTAAACACACACACACACCACTACATACCACAACACACACACACCACAACACACACACACACACCCCTACCCCACAACACACTCACATGCACACACCATCCACCCACCCACACACACACACACACCACACACCACAACACACCTACACACAAACACACCATAAAAATCCACAATAACCATGCAATACAAAAAACAAAACAAAAACAAAGCAACAACCATGCAATATGAGAGATCAGACCAACAATATGGTGGACATACATTGATCCAGCTTTGTCAACACTGTTACAATACGTGTTATGTATATTACATGTATGTGTGTGTATGATTTCAGTGAAACAAGAACCTGCAGATGATAGAGCCAACCATCAAAACATCTGTCACCATTTTTTGTTCTCCTCCTGGTGTGTGATATGTGAAAAGGGTGTGTGTGTGGGTGGGTGGGTGGGTGTGGTGGGTGGGTGGGGTGTGTGTGTGTGTGTGGTGTGTGTGTGTGTGTGTGTGTGTAGGTGTGTGTGGGAGGGGGGGTAGAAAGGGGTGTTATTGTGTGTGTTGTGTGTGTTGAGGGGGTGGGGGTGGGGGGGGTCCACATGTGTGTGAGAGTATGTGGGGGTGTTTGTGTGTAAGGGAAGGGGGGGGGTGAGCTGGGTTGGTTGTGTGTGTTGCACGAGTGTGCGTGCGTGCATATGTGGGTGGGTGTCTGTCTGTCTGTCCGTCCATCCATCCCTGCGTGTCTGTCTGTCTGTCAGTCTGTTTCAGTGTGTGTCTGTGTGAGAGAAACAGTGTGTGAATATGCGTGTGCTCACAAGCATGTGTGCATTCCGTTCTTTCCATTCAAATTCAAAACGCCTTTGATTTCTCAACCACAAAAAACAAACCCATCTGTGTCGCCTACATACAACATTATTATTATTATTATTATCATTATTATTATTATTATCATCATTATTATTATTATTACTATTATTATTATTATTATTATTATACCCATCCAAAAAAATAACACACTCGGTCTGCAAACAAAAATAACAGTTCAAGCTTTGATAAAACACATCAAGTTTAACAACATGCTAACACTCTGAGACACCAGACGTGGCCCGGCCCAGTAGAGCTCCAGGAAAGAAAACCTGTGGGGGACCTGCAGCAGACTGCAGACTTCACCATTCAGACCGGACTAAGAATTCAGCAAGGCCAGGAAAAGAAGAAGAAGAAGAAGAAGAAGAAGAAGAAGGTGGAGGTGGAGGTGGAGGAGCAGAGAGAGAATTGCAAAGAAGGAGGAGGAGGAGGAGGGGGAGAGAGGAGGAGGAGAGAAGAAGGGGAGGTGGAGGAGCAGAGCAGGAGAAGAATGGAGGAGGAGGAGAGGAGGAGGAGAAGGAGAGAGGAGAGGAGGAAGAAGAAGAAGAAGAAGGAGAAGAGGAGAAGAGAGAAGAAGAAGAAGAAGAAGAAGAATTGCGAAGGAAGAAGGAGGAGGAGCAGGAGAGAGAGAAGAATTGCGAAGAAAGGAAGAAGAAGAAGAGAAAAGAGAAGAAGAAGAAGAAGCAAAAAGAAGAATTGCAAAGAAGAAAGGAAGAAGATTGTAAAAGAAAGATTGGAAAGGAGAGAAGAAAGAAGAAGAAAGCAAAGAAAAATTGCAAAAGAAGAAGATGAAAGAAGATAAAATGAAGAAGAAAGAAGAACCAAAAGATCAACCTTATACTTTTATAGCAAATAGACCTCTGAAACTGTGAGGTGAAGCAAGAGAAAGAGCAACCCTCCCCCCCCACCCAAAATAATTCCAAAAGAAAGATTTGATTTATATAATTATCATGGTATATGGAATATATATACAAAACATTCAACTTTTATAGATTAGACAAGGGGAGCAGAGAAAAGTCCTGAACTATGAAAAAAAAAGAACAAAGATGTTTTCTTTTAGGTTTTTACTACATAAATCACGTAACAGCTAGTCTGTTGTTCACAAATAGGCCACAAAAAAGGAGAGAGAGAGAGGAGGGAGAGAGAGGGAGGGAGGGAGGGAAGAAGAGACAGAGAGATAGAGAGACAGACACTGAGACAGACACTGAGAGAGACAGACAGACCGACAGACAGACAGAGAGAGACAGACAGCTAGACAGACATGCATATATAATCCAAACACTTCAAACTAATGATAAAACAACAAAACGCAACAATCATCAAGACATGGCTACGTGCGCACACACACACACACACACACACACAAACATGCACAAGCAAACACACAAACACACGCACAGACACACGCACACACACAAAACATCATGGAACAAAAGTAAAACATACGATTCATCCTATTCAGCACAGGCGAAATGCGCAACAACATCGCCGACTGTCATGCCAATGTTTTTTGCAGGCTCTTTACCAAGTCATCAATGGATCAGTCATAGCACACCCATGTCAGAATTTCCTGCTCTAGGTTTTTGTCAAAAGAGAGAGAGAGACGAGGGGGGGAGGGGGGGGGGGGGAGAGAGAGAGGGGGAGAAGAGGGAGACAGAGAGAGAGAGAGAGAGGGTGGAGAGAGGAGGGAGAGAGGGAGGAGAGAGAGAGAAAGAAAGAGATGAGGAGTGGAGAGGGGGGGGGGGGGGTTAGAAAGAAAGAGAGAGAGAGAAGAGAGAGAGAGAGAGGAGAGAGAGAGACAGAAGACAGACAGAAAGGCAGACAGACAGAGACTGAGACAGAGGGAGGGATGGGGGAGGGAGGAAGAGAGAGAGGGGAGAGAGAAGGAGAGACAGAGAGAAACAGCGACAGAGAGAAACAACTAGACAGAGAGAGAGAGAGAGAGAGACGAGGAGAGACAGAGAGAGAGAGAGAGAGAGAGAAAAAAAAAGAAAAGAGAGAGAGAGCGAGAGGGAAAGTCAGAAAGAGCGACAGAGAGAGAGAGAGAGAGCAAAAGAGACACAGGGGGGAAAAAAACAACATACATAGGTGATATGGAATGCGTCAAAAAAACAACAAAAAACCTTCAGTCACCCATCATCTCGTAAGATCAGCAGCCCGGATGAGACAGAAAACGGCCCATGATTATTGATTTTCTGACGTCTTGGGATAAATGCGCTCCCTAAACCCCCACCCCACCCTTTCTCCCCCTCCCTCCCCCCCTCCCCCTACACCTCTCTTCCCCTCCCCCCCTTCCCCTCCCCCTGGCTTCCTCCAATCCCTCGTCGTTCTCTCTTGTCAATGTTTGATCGCACATCTGATCTAGCCTTTCGAGTTATCTGCGGTCAGTGCAGTGGGCATAGAATTTGTTTGCGGCTTGCACGTCTGTCGACTTTTTCCACCTGTTTCGTCATTTGGGAAGCAATTTTCGCATCTTTTTTTGTTTTCTTTCCGGTTTGTTTTTTCTTTCCCTTTTTACTTCCAAATGTCGTGACAGTGCAACAGGTGTTGTTTAATGGTCAGAAATATTGTTTTTGTTGCTGTTGTTATTGTCGAGTGTTTTTTTCGGATAGAAGAGTGAAAGGAAAATACAAAAGTGAAGTAGTATTTGTCAAGACATACACTTTATCAACATTTTATATATTTATTATTGATTTATTATATATATATATTCATTCTTTTTTTTAATGACAGGGTATGTTCTTTTATAAATATGAGTGTAATGATACATTATATAAAAGCTTGCACTTATATATGTAAAGCATAAAATATATGCCTGCATACACACACACATACACATGTTAACAACACACACACACCCACACACACATACACACACAAGCTAACTTACTCTCTCTCTCTCTCTCTCTCCTCTCTCTACACACACACACACACACACACACACACACACACACACACACACACACACACACACACACACACACACACACACACACACACACAAACACACTACCATTCAAACTCGAGTCCTGACCAACGTACTTATCGACATTTTGGTCAAACATCGGATATCCAGTTCTGAACTCCAAACCTTCAACTATATCCTTCCCCTGTTTTTGTTTGGTTGGTTGGTTAGCTTTCAGGGTTTATTAAATTTATTTATTTTTTAACCATTTTTGATCACCTTTTGTCAACTCATTCAAAGCAGCAGTGTACTCGATATCCAACACCATATGGAATACCCTACATGCATACGCATAATACCACAGTGAGAGAAACTGGAATCTCCAATGCTCGTTCCAACCCCAGTGTCCTTACCCTGCTTACTTTCCCTCTTCTCCTGTTCTATCCCCCTTCCTTTCCTTTTTAAAAAAAAAAAAAAAGATTTTTAACATACACACACACACACACACACACAAACAAACAACCACAACAAAACCTATACGATACCACTCCACACTGCTGTAGCATTCTGTCTAAGAGATAACAAGTCAAACACATATGGTTCCATCTCACACACACACACAAAAAAAACCTCCCATATTCCATCTACAAGTTATTATGAAAATAAAACTTGAGCAAATTCCTGAAAATGAATTAGCGACCTAACCTGACGACACACACACACACGCGCGAACACACACACAAACACACACACACACACATACGTACACACACAACAGATTCAACACGACCAAACACTGTCCAGTATACTCACAGCTGGCTAGCCTGCCTTCTCCAACACTTCCACCAGCAGTTAAAAATCCAGCCAGCAACGGACTGGGGGAGCCTGACGACAAGGGAGGTAAATCGGCAGCCGGCGGCAAAAGAGTGTATCCTTTCCGGCACTGACGAACAAAGGTGTGAGTCAGTGGTTATTGATCACCCCCTGGTTCCTCCTCTCTCTCTCTCTCCCCGCCTCCGTGCCTCTCCTCCTTCTCCTCCGCTTGGCGCCACCCCACTGAGTAACCCAGGTCTGATTCTGCAAGCAGAGATTATTATTATTGTTATCGTTTGTTTGTCGAATCACGGTAACGAGTAATGACGATAATAATAAAGGAAAAAAAAAAGGGTCATCATTACCTTTTTTTTTCTTTTCTTATTGTCATGATTACTCTGAGAGTAGTACGTAACGCAATGCGTGCTAAAAAAAAAAAAAAAGATAGGCTTACTACTGGATGGTACGGTGATTATTGTCGTTTGTTGAATCACGATAAATGCAATAATAAAAAAAAGGTAGTAATTACCTTTTTCTTATTTTTTAAATTAATTACCTTTTTTATATTATTCTTGTGATTACTCTAATAGTATGTAACATAGTGCATTCTAAAATGAACAGGTATACTGGATGGTATGGTGATTATTGTCACTGCTTGTCAAATCATGGCAAGTAATAACAATATTAAGAAAAAAGGGTAATAATACCTTTTTTCTTATTGTTATGATTACTCTATTAGTACGTAACACAGTGTGTGCTAAGACAGTAGGCTTACTGGATGGTATGGTGATTATTGTTGTTGTTTGCCAAATCACGGCGAGTAATAACAATAATTTTTAAAAAGTTTAAAATTACCTTTTTTCTTATTGTTGTGATTACTCTATTAGTACGTAACACAGTGTGTGCTAAAATGAACAGGCATACTGGATGGTACGGTGATTATTGTCGTTGCTTGTCGAATCATGGTGAGTAATAACAATAAGAAGAAAAAAGGTAATAATTACCTTTTTTCTTACGGTTGTGATTACTCTATTAGTACGTAACACAGTGTGTGCTAATACGGACAGGCTTACTGGATGGTACAGTGATTATTGTCATTGTTTGCCAAAACACAGCGAGTAATCGCAATAATAAGAAAAAAAGGTAATAATTACCTTTTTTCTTATTGTTGTGATTACTCTCTGATAGTTCATAACACAGTGCGTGCTAATACGGATAGGCTTACTGGATGGTACAGTGATTATTGTCGTTGTTTGTCGAATCAAGGCAAGTAATCGCAATAATAAGAAAAAAAGGTAATTACCTTTTCTTTATTATTGTTGTGATTACTCTGATAGTGTGTAACACAATACGTGCTAAAATAGATAGGCTTACTGGATGGTATGGTGATTATTGTCATTGTTTGTCGAATCATGGCAAGTAATCGCAATAAAAGGAAAAAGGTAATAATTACCTTTTTTTCTTATTGTTGTGATTACTCTCTGACAGTACATAACACATTGCGTGCTAAATAAAACAGGTAGGCCTACTGGATGGTGTGGTGTGACAGATCAGTGATGACAAGACTGAAGGACAACAGGCAGGGAAAATTGAACTGTCTATGAAATCAGTACAAAACTAGCTAGCTTCTTCCTCAATGGCAGACCTGTATCTATAGGAATGCAGTGTTCCAGAAATGAACTGATTTGTGTAAGAGTGTGTGTGTGTGTGTGTGTGTAACAATAACAACAATAACAATAACAATAATTTTAATTCAGTTTTTGCAGGCCATATGGCCCATAGGAACAACAGTTAATCATATACTTTCATGTAAGTGTGTGTGTGTGTGTGTGTGTGTGTGTGTGTGTGTGTGTGTGTGTGTGTGTGTGTGTGTGTGTGTGTTGTGTGTGTGTGTGTGTGTGTGAGGGGGGAGGGGGAGAGGGGGGGGGGGGGAGAGGGGGAGGGGGGAGACAGAGAGAGACAGAGAGAGACAGACAGACAGACAAACAGACAGATAGAGAGACAGAGAGAGAGAAACAGACAGACACTGAGACAGAGAGACAGAGAAAGAAAGATAGAGAGAAAAAAGAAAGGGAGACAAGAGTGTGTGTGTGTGTGTGTGTGTGTGTGTGCATGCATGTGCATACAAAATAAAGAACAAATGTGTGCTTATGTTCATGCATGCATGTGTAAATGTGTGCACTTGCATGTGAGCAAGTGTGTGTGCGTGTGTGTGTGTGTGTGTGTGTGTGTGTGCAAGTGCATGTGTGTGCATGTTAAGTTACTTCATGCAAAATAAACCCATAGAGTTCCCCAATGCCTCAATGGGGATGCCAGGGGCCTTTCAGTAAAAACAGCATCCCCATCTTCTGTAAATTCTGTGCTAAGAATACCCTCTTTTCTATCCCTCTCTTTGTTTCTGAATTGTTCCTTTTCTTCATGTCTCTTCCTTCTTGTCTATTTTCTGCTTTCTTGACCAGTCCATTCTTCTACCTTTTTCCAGGTAGACTTAAAAGTTAAAAGATAATTCTCTTCCATGCCGAAGTCAGATGTGCTGGGCCTGACTTGTCGGGTGCTTAACAGCAGCACAGCCCATTTTTGCTCAAATAACAGAAAATAGTTGCTGTCTGAGTGCTTGACAAAGAAGAAGCAGAAGCAGAAGAAGAAGAAAAAGAAGAATGCATAGAGAGAGAAAGAGAAGACATGAAAAAAGTTCATTTCCTGCGTTGCTGAGAACATCATGCCAATCAATAAAGAAAACCAAATCTATTGTTTTAAAAAAAAGAGAGAAATAACATTAACAAGGAAAAAAATCATCAGAAAACAATGTGAGTGGCTTCTTCACTTCACGTCAAATTAATTTTTTGGAAAAGTAAAAACATCTCCAGCAATGTCTTAAGGTGGTCTTGTTCAACAACTAATCAAATTTTTTCTGAATGTATATATATATATATGTGTGTGCGTGTGCGTGTGTGTGTATTCATGTGCACATATATGTAGGTTGGTCTTCAATTTTAGGTCTGTTCACATAAAAGCAATATTGGACACACACACACACACACACACACATATATATGGGACGGGATAGCTCAGTGGTTGGAGCCCTCGCTTTCCAACAGCCAATTTAAGCAGCATCCAGCATGGTTACCAGTTGGATGGGTGACCGTTTGCGCGCCTTGGCTTCAGTACAGTTGCCCCAGTTCACCCAGCTGTAAATGGGTACCTACCCTCTTTAGGGTCAGGGAAGGTAAAGCAGCGAGGGAGAGGAGATGGGCACCACCCTCAATATGCTGGCCCTAGAGAAATGAGGTCTCGCTCCCCTACGACCTTATAGGTTATGGGACTCCTTTACCTTTACCTTATATATATATTATATATATATATATATATTATATATATATACATGTGTGTATGTATAATGTGTGTGCATACATATGTGTGTATGTGCATACTGTAGGTAGGTAGATACTAAGGTAGGTGGGTGGGTGGGTAGGTAGGTAGGTAGGTAGGTAGGTAGGTAGGAAGGAAGGAAGGAAGGAAGGAAGGAAGGAAGGCAGGCAGGCAGAAAATGTAAGATGGTTTGTTGGCATGTATGTTAAAAAGGTATGAAGGAATGAAGGCAAGGTAGGTTGATACAGACCTTCAGGTTGGAAGGTAGAAATGTGTGCACCTAGGAAGGTAGGTGGACATATAGACCGCATGCATAAGTACTGGTAGGTACGTTAAAGTAGGCAGGTGTGTATGTTTTATTTCTGCCTTCTGTTTTTGTTTGTTTTCTTTGCAAGTTTCTAGGGGGATGACTCACTGTTTGTACATTACTTTAAACACACACAAACACACACACACATACATACACACACACATACATATACATAAAACTGGGTGATAATACTACTGCATATATGCACACATATTAAAAGAGTTTGAAGTTGAATACGGTAGTCTTTCTGAAATCATGTTATACTTTGTTGGTATGGCAGGGTTTTCTCCATCATAACACCCTGGGAGTCACTCAGAATACCCACACACACACTCTTTCTCTCTGTCTGTCTGTCTGTCTGTCTGTCTGTCTGTCAGTCAGTCTGTCTGTCTGTCTCACTCATCACACCAGGAATCACTACCAAGACCAGAAAGTTCTACATACTGGATGGAAAGATTATGTGTACAGCCATTTTTAAAGTACCTCACGAGACAGGCTTCCACACTCTGACTTAAGAGGATTTTGTTCTCGTTCAAATAGTCGGAGAGTACAGGCTGTAAATGCTAACTAAGGGTTTGCCACGGATGAAGACACCAAGCACAACATAACATTTCATTGAAAGCATCCAGTTCCCACTTTCTACCATAAGCCATGGCACTTCTGCTAGCTTTCAGATTAAGCCAATCATTTTTTTTCTTCTTTTTTTTGCACTTTAGAAACAAAAGTGTGCCAAGTTCATACACTTGTACAGCACATAACACTTTTCATGTCTTCTGCAACTCATTCCAGTGAAGCTAATTCCAAAAATAGTTCTGAAAGACAATACTCTGCTCCTGAAATGTCACCATCACCAACATTATTTTCACTCCTCCAACCCCCCCCTCCCTCCCCCCCCACCTTTATCCCCTCACCTGCTCCCCCCCCACACCCCCCCCCCCCCCCCCACACACACACACACACACAACCCTTCCCCCAATACTTTCCCCTCTGTCCCCGACACACATTTTCCTAACCATCCCACCTCTACTCCTTTTTCAAGTTTACAAAAAGACTTTTTTTTCGCAGGATTTTATCATTAAATGCGCCAAGAGTCGTCCTTTAAAACTGCCAAGACCTTCAAAGCAAAGAGGACAGGAAACTGGAAAGTAATTTTCTACGTGTCTGCTGTAAAGATTATTGATTGTAACTCTGCGAGAAAAAAACAGCTCCTCCTCCTCCCCCCCCCCCCCCCCCCTTGATTGTAACTCTGGAAGAAAAAGCCCCCCTCCTCTCCCCCCCCCCCCCCCCCCCACCTTCTCTCCACCCCTCCTCTTCTTTTTTCTGATTTTATCAAAAGAAATGTGTCCCCACTCATCATCAGTTTCTTCTCCTTTACCTCCCTGTTCGTGTGTTCTGTGAGTAGGGGATTTTGGTTTTTGCTTGTTGTTGTTTTTTTAATGTTTTCTTTCTTTCTTTGGTCTGTGTACACTAATATCAGTGATAAAAAGAAGGGGAAGAAAGAGAAACAGACAGACAGACAGATATGTGTGTGTGAGAGAGAGAGGTTTTTTATTTGTTTATTCTTTTATATCGAGGATAATGAAATGAGCGCTCATTTGCTTTTTTACATCCAGTCCCCGTGTGTATGCGGTTTTGTACATTCCGTCATCCGTTCCCACTGGCACACAATGGCCTACTCTTATGAAAAGTGGAACAAGATTTAATGTGTGCGCAAGATTTCTGTATAAGTTCGCACACAGGGCCTCGGTTTATAGTCTCATCCAAAGGACTTTTGGGGAGAGTGGAGTCTGCACTGATGTTAACTCTAGGGAAAGATATCCCCTTGAGCGGGAATCGAACCCGGGTCATCAGATTGCAATCAAGCGCAATGTTCTACCACTAGGCTATCCTGTCCCCCGAGAAAGTGGGTGTCTTTGTGTGAGTATGAGTGTGTGTGTGTGTGTGTGTGTGTGTGTGTGTGTGTGTGTGTGTGTGTGTGTGTGTGTGTGTGAGAGTATGAATGTGTATGCGCAAGTGTGTATATCAATAAATGCACATGCATGTATACAGGGTAGCATTAAAACCAATCATATACACATGCCTAAATTTCACAAATATTTCAGTTGCACACACACATAGACACACGTTAAAATCCTGTTCCGTTTTTCGTAAGAGTAGGCCATTGTGTGCCGGTGGAAACAGATGACAATTTACAAAAAATGCATACACATGGGGACTGGATGTAAAAAAGCACATAAGTGCTTATTCCATTATCCTCGATATAAAAGAATAAAATAAATAAATAGACACACATACACACACACACACATAGTGACACACACAGTCTAGTCACACACACACACATAGTGACACACACAGTCACATACAAACACACTGACAAACACACACACACACACACAGTCACACACAAACACCACCACTACCACCACCACCAACCTTCCCACTCCCTCCAGCCAAAAAAAAACAAACACCCTTTAAAAAAACACACACAAACAAACAAAAGAGAAGGAAGGTAGCAAACAGAAAACAAATGACATCCTAACTTTCCAACAACAAAAATCAATATCGGCAACAACTCACAACGGACAATATGTTTTAAAAATTCACTCAGCACAACTGAAAATGTCAAGCGCTGGCTTTCAGTTCCAAGTGGGACACTACCATATGGCCACATAGGTAAAAGGTAAAGGAGTCCCATAACCTATGAGGTCGTAGGGGAGCAAGGCGTCAAAGACCTCACTTCTCTAGGGCCAGCATATTGAGGGTGGCGCCCATCTCCTCTCCCTTGCTGCTTTACCTTCCCTGACCCTAAAGAGGGCAGGTACCCATTTACAGCTGGGTGAACTGGGAGAACTGTACTGAAGCCAAGGCGCGCAAACGGTCACCCATCCAAGTGGTAACCACGCTCGACGCTGCTTAACTTGGCTGGGGGAAAGCGAGTGCTCCAACCACTGAGCTATCCCGTCCCCATGGCCACATAGAAGTGTTTAACGTTTAGATCTCTTACAGCTCTGTCCGTCCACCAGGGAAATTATCCAGATTATCCCGTGTGTCCAATGCACCAAGACACACACATGCTTCTAGTTCTATTCAACATCCCAGACTTCTGTGAGAAGGGTATTGAAAAGATAGATTGATAGATTAGATAGATAGATAGATAGATAGATAGATAGATAGATAGATAGAATAATAGATAGATAGAGGGAGAGAGAGAGAAGAGAGAAGAAGAGAGAGATAGATATATAATAGAGAGAAGACAGACAGAAGACAGCAACAGACAGACAGACAGACAGACAGATAGATAGATAGAGATAGATAGATAGATAGACAGACAGATAGACAGATAGATAGACAGACAGATAGACAGACAGACAGCATACAGACAGACAGACAGAAGATAGAGAGAAAGACAGACAGACAGACAGACAGATAATATATATATATATATCATATATATATATATATATATATATATATATATATAAACACCACACACACACACACATAATTATATATATATATATATATATATATATATATATATAAGAGAAAGGGAGAGAGAGAGAGAGAGAAGAGAAGAAAGAGGAAGTAAAAGAAGATGAGAGATAGAGAGAGTTGTTATGATCATACACAATGGGGTTTTTTTTCATCTTTTTATTTTTTGGTGACAGGGAGGAGCTGGGGGACCAATTAGCCATCTGTTCACCTGACTGTCTGCAAGTCCTCTCTCTCTCTCTCTCTTTCTCACTCTTAGACTTCAGACTTCTCTCACTCTCTCTCTGTATAATACATGTATAGTGTTATCACTCACACTAACATGCACACACATATGCACCTGCCCGCACACACAATTTTCCCTTCCCCCTCCCCCCCCCCCCCCCCGAAAAAAAAATCCACACACAAACAACTTTTAAGAAACAAAACAAAAAGGATTTTAAAAAAATATATACTAAATATATATATACAATATATATATATATATATAATATATATATATATATATATATATATATATAAAAAACACCCCCCCCAAAAAAAAAACAAAAAAAAAACCACGCTATACTAACTTTCCAACAACACAAATCAACATTTGCAAAACAACTTTACAGACAGTGCGTTATTTTCTATCAAATTTCAGTACAACTAGCTGAAAGTGTAGTCATTAGCTTCCACCGACACATCCCCAGTACCAGTACAGTGACAGAGCTACCTTTTCCTTAAAGTTAGGCTCTGTTCACCAGGGAAATCATCCCTCCCTCTCTCTCTCTCTCTCCTCTCCTCCCTCTCTCCTCCTCTCTCCTCCCTCTCTCTCTCTCTCTCTCTTCCCCTCCCTCTCTCCTCTCTCTCTCCTCTCCCCCCCCTCCCTCTCTTCTCCCTCTCCCCCCACCCCCTCTCTCTCTCTCTCTCGCATTCGCATTCGCTCTGCATCCCAGGGTACAAGACACAATCAT
>CM054159.1:52062195-52072195 GCA_028751875.1 Rapana venosa | reverse complement strand
ATACATAATTGCAGTCTAAGATGGGTAAGAGCCTACACAGGAAGAAGTGAGTGACAGGAGAGATAGAGACGAGAAGAAGGTAGAGAGTTTGATTATGATTAATTTATGTGTGTGTTGTAACCATTTTTACAGATTTTCATTGAATTATGCTTTTATATTGCCATTAATGAAAAAGCCGTCTTTAGCCCTATAAAAAAAAAATAAAAGGTGAAAATGTACTTAATGATGCAAATGCCTGCAAAATTTATTACGTAATTGTCTGAGTGAGTGTGTGTGTGTGTGTTGTGGTTGTGTGCTTTTAGTTGGTTTGACATTATGTGTTGATGTGAGTATGAGAAAGGTGTGCTACTAAGTAGTGAAATGATCATGTAGTGGAGTGCAGTGTGATGAAATGATTAGTTCTACTAATTGTTGAGTGAATGCATGTGGTGTGTGTGTAGTGTGAGAGGGCAGCTTGTTGTTTTTGAAGGTATATGTCCTTGATTTTTTTTGCAGTATGGTATATAATATCATTCATTATTATTTTTTATATGGTGTTGCTATGCGTGTGCATGCAAGCATCTATGAATTAAGTGCATTCAGATATATGTGCCAGCATGCATACCTGAGTGTCAGCGTGTATGGTGCCTTATCGCTCATTATAAACATTAATGACAAGGAAGTAGCAATTGCATTGTAAGTATACCAACATAATCAGTGCACTAAAGGTCAGTGAAGTCATATTACGCACACAAGTATACCCAACAAAATCTTCACATGTCCCCAAGTGTGTTTTTTTCTTGGTTATTCGGTCGGTGACAGCGTCTGTTATAGAAACTTCTTGCAGATGTGGTGCAAGTTACATAACAAAGGTATTCTGCACCAGTTAACACTGGGTCCTAGAAAATCTAATAAAAACTAACCACACACACACACACACACACACACACACGAGTCATGCGCATGTCTAACAGTGTGAGCTGCACGTGTGAGCGCATGCATGCAAGTTCTCTAAGAACTGTGAAGTGGAGCAGCCTACCCTAGCTTTGGTGAAATGTTGTACTTGAATGACATTTCTTAAATAAATAAATAAAAATAAAACAAAGGAAAAAAACAGAACAATAATAAAAAACACAAAAAAAACTGAATAAAGACTCATCTTAATTTGCGAATAGAAAATCAACAGGGTAACAGAGATAACAAACACCTCACGCAAACATTTGATTTAATCTGAAACAAGACTGGTAAAACAATAGTTCCTTTCTCTTTTTTTTTGCCTGCATCGCGTGACAATGTGAACTCTTCGACATTTACGAATGATGAATATCTAACAGCTTTGCTAAAGAAAAATAATACTTTTAAAAAAAAGACCCTTCATCCTCCTCCCAACCAACCTTTCCTCTTCCCTCCCCCCTTCCTCACCCCCCCCCCCCCCCCCCCCCACACAAACACACACACACATGTATACACACACAACACACACACACACACACCACACAACACAGACACAGAACACAATGCGAACCCACTAACCCTAACCTTTATCCCCTCCACACACAAAAAAAATAAATCAATAGTTGCTTGAGCTCATCTGTCTGCGCAAATACAAAAGCAAATCCTCCATCCCTTTTGTCCTAACCTGTCCGTTTACTTTTACAACAATGCAAGTAAGCTTGGAACCCAGAGGAGCAAGATCTCGTGTGTGGTCTCAAAACTATTGTGAAAGTAAAGTAGTAGCCCTGTGTCCAGGTTGCATTGTCTTGTCAGACAATGTATATATATATATATATATATATATATATATATATACACTTTCCATACACTTTCCATCAGTCTACTGTCACTTACGCAGGAATAGTTTGAAATTGAAGCATTCCATCGAAAAAGCCCACTGTTTTTGGTCCCTGAATTTCTTTATTTTTAAACAACAGTATTTGTGTGAGTGAGTGAGTGAGTGAGTAAGGGAATGGCTCAAGTCAGTCCAGTGATCAATGAGTGACTGAGTAAGTGTGTGTGTGAGTGAACATGTTTCTGCTGAGATGAAACGAGTTTTAATACAGAAAGAAAATCCTGAATCTTCACTCTGCAGTTTCATCAATAACCCACAATTCAGTAGTGTTAGCACCATTTATTATTATTATCACTTTTTCATATTATTATCACTTTTTCAACATCTACCAACTCTACCTTACGTTTGCTCAGCCAGTAAGGAAAAAAGTCAGTCTATAGATACTAACATCATGGGGATATATATATATATATATATTATATATATATATATATATATATATATATATATATATATATATATATATATATATATTGTTAGTGTGTGTGTGTGTGTGTGTGTGTGTTAGATAGATAATAGATAGATAGATAGATAGATAGATAGATAGATAGATAGATAGATAGATAGATAGAGATATATAGTGTGTGTGTGTGTTTGTATGCATGTATGTATGTATGTCTGTCTGTCTGTATGTATGTATGTATGTATGTCTGTATGTCTGTATGTATACATGTATGTATGCATGTATGTTGTATGACTGTGTAAGAATGAGTTGAGTGCAAGCGCTTTGATTTGTCTGTGCAAGATTCAGCGCTATATAAATTCCATTTATTATTATTATTATTATTATGTATGTGCACCTCAGGTGGAACGCAATGTATAACAGTTGATTTATCAACGTCCTTTATCAACAACAAAAACCCTACAGTCTAAATGACCAGACCCAAAAACACCTGGCATCTTCCTGTGTCTGTGACTCAGGAGGCTCTACGGTGAAGGACCAAATACAGGCCACAAAACTGTTTTGAGCCCTTCCTGCTGGGCACACTCCTCCTCCTCCTCCTCGTCAGACTTGCCTTCAGGGATGAATGAGTCAGCTGCAGAGCAGAGACTACTAATTGCTGGGGAGCATGTGGACTCCCTGGCCCGGGGCAAAATACACATAGTCACTTCTGGTCTAAAGGGGACCAGGGTCTGCTATGCTTACAAAGGAGATTAGTGTTCTGGGTTCACCCTGATGTCACACAAGAGTCTAGAGCTATTGTCATACTGTATGTACATCTTTCTGGTCAATAAGAACTCTCTTATTGTTTATGATTTGTTTTTTAGAATTTCTCTGAATTATTTGCTAACATGCATTATGCGCACCCAAAAAAAGCATGCATGATTCGATTCCATTCAAAGTGATATTTTCCTCTGAATTAACATCAGATGATCAGTGCAGACTCCACTCTCCCCAAAAGTTTTTCGGATGAGACTATAACTGTGGCCCCAGGTGTGAACGCATGCAGAACATCTTGCATGCATGTTAAATCCTGTTCCACTTTTCATTAGAGTAGGCCATTGTGTGCCGGTGGGAATAGATGACAGACTTTACAAAACCGCAAACACACAGGGACTGGATGTAAAAAAGCACATAGGTACTTATTCCATTATCCTTGGTATAAAAGAATAAAATAAAATAAAATAAAATGTATACATGTATGTGTGTATGTATATATATAAGTATGTATATATAATATGCAGATATATATATACATGCACATATATGATGATTGTTTTAATAAGAAAACTCCAAGAAATATATGAACATGAAATATACCTCACAGTTTCTTTTGCTTATATGTGGGGAGGGGATTTTTTTTCTTTTGCTTTTATACTTTACACACATCTTCCTTCAAAAATTTCGACTTCAGACATCGATTTCCAATGAACAAATCCATTAGTTCCCTCTCTCCACATTCCTTCTTTTCGAGAGTACAATCACCAGAAACCTTTTTCTTTTTCTCAGACGTCTTTTGCTTCCTTTATTTTTGGATTAATGCTAATCCGACTTTTCTTCTTTTATCTTGTTATGACTTTTTGTTCCGTTCAGTTCACTGCAGTGTAAAAATCAAGCCAATCTCAAGAGTACCGAATGAGAGGAATTCTGGCATTACTGACAGTCTAGGAGCAAGATCCTGTCATGTTATTTGTTCATGATGCTAAACTGAGTCATTCCACTCATCCTAGTGAGCTCTCTGTCTCTCCTCCCCTCCCCACCGCACCCTCTCTCTCTCTCTCTGTCATACACACACACACAACACACACACATACACACACACGCACCTCCCTCCTTCTCTCCCACACACACAAACACACTTACACACACACAGACATAAACATACATGCATGCACCTCCCTCCTTCTCACACACACAACACACTTACACACACACAAACATACACACACACAGACACAACACACATGCACGCACCTCCCTCTTCTCTCCCACACCACAACACACTTACACACACACACACACATACACACACACACACACATACACACACGAGACACAAACACACACACACATGCATGCACCTCCTCCTCTCCCTCTCCACACACACACACACACACCACCAACATCAAAACATGTCATACTCTTCTATCTCTGGGTGAGTCATTCCCAGTTCCACACTTGCTGCTCCAGATCACACCTTCTTCCCACCCATCACACTCTCCCTTCTGCCTGACCATGATATTCAGCTCACAAGCTCAATTACACACATGCGCATGATCATGGAAAGAAGGTGGCAGGGTGGTCAAGACATTCGCCTGCCAACAAGTAAACCGTGAGGTTGTGGGTTCAATTCCCAGCCTCGCCCTTTCTTCCCAGTTTGACCCCAAAAAATCGAACTGAATGTCAAAGTCCTTTGGATGAGACTATAAACCGAGGCCCCGTGTGCGAACGCACGCAGAACATCGTGCGCACAGGTTAAATCCTGTTCCACTTTTCGAAAGAGTAGGCCATTGTGTGCGGTGGGAACAGATGACAAAATTTACAAAACCGCATACACACGGGGACTGGATGTAAAAAACCAAAAAAAACAAACACATGAGTGCTTATTCCATTATCCTCGATATAGAAGAATAAATAAATAAATGTGCGCATAACTAGTACTCGCATGCATACCTGCACACACACCACACACACACACACAACACACACACACAAACTAAAATACTCACAAAACACACACAGAGGATCACACACAGAAGAACACACCCACACAGAGGAATGCACACACACACACACACACATTCTCTCTCTCTCTCTCTCTCTCTCTCTCTCTCTCTCTCTCTCTCTCTCTCTGTGAATTATTTAGCACAATGATATTGTCTTTCTGCTATTCAGACCATAAAATCAGATAGTCGACAAAGAATATCCTGGTCATGGCAAACAACGAGTATTTCAAAAGTTTTATGAGATCAGAAAATTTGACAAACACACACAGGAGGAAATTATCAAAAATTATCAAAAGATTTATTACACATTTGGGGGTGATATGAAAAAGGTTGTGTGTGTGTGTGTGTTTGTGTTTTGTGTGTGTGTGTGTGTGTGTGTGTGTTTGTGCATGTGTGCGTGTGTGTGTGTGTATGTGTGTGTGTTGCTGTCTATGTGTGTGTGTTTCTGTCTGTCTATGTGCATGTAAGGATGTGTCACAGGTAAGTTGAATATGGCATAGCCCATAGTCTCTCTTCATAAGATGTAACCATTCAATAAACTTAAGTATCCCAGCAGAGTCAACTGAGCTCAATACAGCCAATGAAACCTTGTTAATTGTGTGGTAACTGAAAAGCTGATCAGGACCCCTCCCACCCCCACCAAAGAAAACAACAGACAGACAAACAAGCAAAACTAACCAAAAACCAAACAAAACCCCACCACTTATCAGGGATCAAACCCATGGCATTTTATGATCTAACTCAACTGATATTCTTTGGTCGCAACACCACAAAGAAGGGGTGTATCAGGATGAAGGCAATGTTTGCAATTATGTCCAGTCTACACAGGTAACAACGGGGATGGGATAGCTCAGTGGTCAGAGCACTCGCTTTCCCAAGCAGCATCGAGCGTGGATACCAAGTGGATGGGTGACTGTCTCTCCAAGTCTGAAGAGACACTTGCTCAGCAGCAGGAGGCAAAGAGAACAAGAAGGAAGGCTGCAGCCCAGGCAGACAGACAGACCAGCGTCAGACTTCATCTGTGCCTTCTGCCATAGGGACTGTCATTCCGTGTGGGACTGGCCAGCCACACCCGACGCTGTACCAGAATGAAACACCTAGAGCACTACTCCACAGTCTTCCGAGACTGAAGAATGCCTACTACCAGGCATCTCCAAGAAAATCAAGTCAAGATGAAATCATACTATGCAGGGCAGAACTTTTCTTGTAAAGCACAACACTGATAGGCTCACAATACTCATACATTATGGTAAACTAAAGACCATATCATATGCCACGCATTGATCACCAAGCAGAACATCTTGCACACACGTTAAATCATGCTCGCTTTTTGTAAGAGTAGGCCATTGTGTGCCGGTGGGAACAGATGACAAAATTCACAAAACTGCATACACATGGGGACTGGATGTGAAAATGCACATGAGTGCTTATTCCATTATCCTTGATTATAAAAGAATAAAATAAGTGAAATAAATATAAATAAAAACAAGCCAATGACCAACTATGGCCATGGAGAGAGAGAGAACAGAATGTCGAGAACTTCGGAGGGAAAAAAAAGGAGAAAAAAAGGTTTGGGATGGCAGAGAAAAAAAAAGATAAAAACTGGAGAGAAAAAAAAAACAAGGGAAAAAAGACTGATAAACTGGTATATTGATTATTAACTTCTATCAGGATAACCATAGACTTGTACTGTTACTGTTCACCTGAACTGCTTAAGTAAACAGCAGGTGTTCTCAGGAAAGCTACAATTGTTTTCAAGTGAATGGCAGAAGCTTTTATATATATATATATATATTAGAGAGAGAGAGAGAGAGAGAGAGAGAGAGAAGAGAGAGAGAGAGAGAAAGAGAGAGAGAGGAGGAGAGAGAGAGAGAGAGGGGAGAGGAGAGAGGAGAGAGAGAGAGAGAGAGAGAGAGAGAATAGATATGTTGACAGAGTGAGAGAGAGAGAGACACACACACACTCACAGACACAGACAGACACACAGACAGACAGACAGACACACACACATACATACACACACACACAGAAACAAACATACACACACAAAGCCTGACTGACTGACAGACAGACAGAAGCAAAGAAGGCGGAAGATCCCTCTCCCCTGCCCCTTCCCACCCCCACCCCCCTCTCTGAAAAACACATACACACACAACCAAAAACAAAAACAGCCACAACAACACCACCAACACACACACACACACACAACCCTTGAAAAAACACAGCAACAGCCAGACACCATCTAGACTGACAACATGTAACATCTGCATATATATTTTATTTCATAGATTTTGTCTGCAGCGCACCATGTTTGTAAATATCTGTTTGTTTAAACTATTGATTATTTATCATTGATGGCATGACTGTGTACTTAAGATTAGGTTAAATGCATGCGCTTTGATTTGTCTTTGCAAGATATAGCGCTATATAAGTTCCATTTATTATCATTATTATCATATTTATATCAATGCCACAACATTCATAATCATAGGCCTGTCCTTCATACTCACCAGTCCCCCCCCAACACGACATACCAGATCAATAGCTGCCCTTCTAGTTCTTGTCTAGCTTTAGTGATCATCCCAAACATCGCCACCACCACCACCACTACCACCATCCTCATCATCATCACCATCATCATCATCGCCACATGATGCAGTATTAAAGCTTCCTGGGCGCATCAAGGTTGGCCGAACCACCTGTCACCGTGGCAGCGGTTATGACCCCTCAGTCACCAAATTCTGTCACTGAATTTAAAAAAACGCTACACTGGGCAAGATTGGCCAAGCATTAGTAGCATGATCAGCATTCATAGCGTGACTGGGTTTGAGTTGGTGGTGGGGGTGGGGGGGGGGGGGGGGGGGGGGTTCTATATTATTATTATTATTAATTACCTTAACACTATCCCTACGTTCAGGGAGAGAACGCTTCACAATATGGCGTGTACTGTGCACATATGTATGCTACCGTAATCCAGTAGCAGGTGATATGGCGGGAAGGGTTAGTAGATGGTTGGTTACCCTATAGCGGGGGGGTTAAACAAGTAGGGAAAAGGTTAATTAATCAATCAGTATTCCTAGCTGGTGGGTTGGGTTTTGGTTGAGGTTTTTTTTGGGGGGATGAATCATGTGATGAGTAGTAATATTACAACTTCATCTAAACGATGAAGTTGAGACTATAAACCAAGGCCCCGTGTGCGAACGCATGCAGAACATCTTGCGCACACATTAATTCCTGTTCCGCTTTTCGAAAGAGTAGGCCATTGTGTGCTGGTGGGAACAGATGACAAAATCTACAAAACTGCATACACACGGGGACTGGATGTAAAAAAAAACACCTGAGTGCTTATTCCATTATCCTCGATATAAAATAATAAATAAAATAAATAAAATAAATAAAATAAAAATCATCTGAGCGCTTTGATTTGTTGCTTTACAAGATTCAGCGCTATATAAATTCCATACATTATCATTATTATTATTTAAATGAGGAGGGAAAAAAAGACAACAGCCTGGAGAAATGTTTTAACTTTTTTCTTTTCTTTTTTTTTTTGGGGGGGGGGGGGGGGCTCCACAGCTTAAGCTTCAAAGTTCACCAATAATGAGATATTGCGTATGTACTACACATCATTACATATGACTGTTTTTACCCACCACTAGGGTAGCCAGCATACGGAAATCAGGGGCGGTGTATAAACATGACACCTGGGTGCAAGCAGGTTTTTTTAAAAACTTTGTCATCCATTCCTACCAGCATGAAATGGCCTAACTCATCCTAAAGGCCGAATAGGTTTTAGACATGTGCGGAAGGTGTTCTGTATGCGTTCGCACATGGGGGGCCTTGGCTCACAGTCTCATCCGTAGGACTTTTAGGGGAGTGGAGTCAGTACTGATGTTAAACTCCAGGGTGAATGTTGTAACTGACGGACACTACAGATGAGTAGACTGACAGAGTGTCTAACTTTCATCCATGAAGTCATGGGCTCGAACCTCAGCAGCAGAATCTGGAAAACTTAAGAGTGGGGATTTTTACTATCTCCAGGGTCAGCTTAAATGCAGACCTTCCTGCTAGTGTCTTAATCCCCTTTGTGTCTCTATACGTCCTATATAGTCCTTCGGATGAGACTATAAACCGAGGCCCCGTGTGCAAAACGCATGCAGAACATCTTTCGCACACGTTAAATCCTATTCCGCTTTTCGAAAGAGTAGGCCGGTGGGAACAGATGACAAAATTTACAAAACCGCATACACACGGGGACTGGATGTAAAAATAGAAAAAAGCACATGAGTGCTTTATTCCATTATCCTCGATATAAAAAAAAATCTGAGCGCTTTGATTTGTTGCTTTACGAGATTCAGCGCTATATAAATTCCATACATTATTATACATGTATACGCATGCAGAAGATCAAACTTGCACTTCAACGACACTAGTATAATTCGTGTCCACATTCAGTGGGGTTACAGAAACACAAAGACATACCCAGCATGCATCCTGTACCTTAATTAAGAAGGATGCACTCTGCCAGGTTCTTCAACTTGCCCAAGAGAGAGACAGCTTAAAAATCAAAATCCATGCCCCGATGACTCCTCAGGGAATGAGAGGAGAGAAAGGAAAGAAAAGAAAAGGAGAGGAAAGGAGAGGAAAGGAGAGGAGAGGAGAGGAGAGGAAAGGAGTTTTGTAAGTTCCGCTGCTTTTCTCTTTTCCTGGCACGTTTCTTTTATTTACCTTACTCTGAAAGAAGGACGAGAGGAAGGGGGCTCAGAGATTAGCATGTCAGACTCATCATCTGAAACAAACTTAGTGCGTGGGTTTGAGTCTCTGTTGAGCTATGTGAGGGGACTGTTATTGCTTGGAGTTTTTACAGTAACGTTATATAACACTAAATCTGACTCCATTCCTAGTAAGTCCATCAGATGACACTATAAAAAAAACACCAGAGTGTCGCTTACGTGAATGTATACATCATATTTTACGCACATGTTGAAAACCCATTCATATTTT
>CM054159.1:52038443-52061695 GCA_028751875.1 Rapana venosa | reverse complement strand
AAAGCCCTGGGCATTTCAGAATAAAAATGGCTAATCGCATTAATCTTAACCAATTCCATGCAAAATACAAAATTAAAGAAAAGGACTCTTGCTATTTCCCATACCATTTGTTGGGTTTTTAACAGGAACCCCCCCGAAAACGTTTACAAGCCATAAAAGGGGTATTTTTTCTAAAGATTCAAACGATTTAAACCCCAAATTTTAGATGCATATAGTAAATATTGGTTTAATTTTTCATCAAAAACTTTAAAGTAAACCCGGTGAGATATATCCTTTTTATTTTGAAAAGCTTGAATTAGATTATTGTGCTTTTTTACCCTTTTACACTCAAATGTTCAATACCCACCCTTTAAGAGTAAGCTTTGTTGAGAAAACATACCCCCCAAATAGCAATATTTATTTTCAACTTCTAATTTTTATTTCCTAAAAACCATTCCCCAACCCTCCCCAAAAATCCCTCCTTTTCTAAAAACAAACTTTGGTTTTATAATTGATTTTTTTATTTTTCAAAATCTACACAACAGGTTTGGAGTAATATTCAACTGATTTTGCAGACCTATAGGAGTCGAAGATAACAAAACAACATCATCTGCAAAAAGCAAAATAAACAACTCTACACCCTACTAACAGCTGTATACCATGTCTTCTTTTCTGGACATATGATTTGTTAGTGATTGATAAACATTCCAAACAAAGTAGGACTCAAAACAAACCCTTGACAAACCCAAGAGGGCAGTCAAAAAATCTAATATCATTTTTGATCTAACACATGAATCAAACAAACTTTACATTGCACAAAGGGAACATAAATTTTCCTTTAACACCTTGGTTTCTAATTATTGTATTAGCTTGTCATTTCTACTGAATGAGACTTTTTTAAATCAACATAAGCAGCATAAGTTTTTATTATTCCCTGAGAGAAGCATTTCTGAATAATAGAATCTAGACCAAAAATAATATCATTGTGGGATAACATTTCCGCATCATCTCATCTGCCCATTTGTGTTGAGCTCCTCAAATGTTTCAGTGCTTGTTGTGTTGTTGAAAAAAGAAGGTTAATTGTTTCTTTATTTGCACTGTTGTATAAAATTTGCTGCACCCAACTGCACCTTTACAGGTGGGTCTATGTTTAAGTTGTTTGGTATTTGTGCGATAACATTTTAAAATCTTGAACCACGTTTTTGGTGGCTGTGTAATATATAGCTCTATTGTCTGAAACACTTTGTCCATACTGAGCCTCAACTAAAATATCTAACTCATATAAATATGGAAAAAATAATTAATTAATGAACTGCTTCTTTTTGTTTTGCTACAGTATAAAGCAGTGAATCTACCACAGGTAACTCTTAGTCCTTTAATAGAGTACTCAGCTGAATGCTGTCCTTGCCAAGCAGATACCCCTTTTTATATATACCTTTTTCATGAGTAATGTCCACAGGCATTGCATTTTCTGCCTTGTTCTGGAGTCAAATTTCTGGTGCTGTAGTCATCATAGTCTTCCTGAAGACATTTGAACTCTTCTTCTGGGATTTGTGGCATCTGTTAGAGCTTTGCTAAAATGAGTCTGAATAGCTTAGCTTGGCTTATTATGGGTTTTTCCGTCGGTCCGACGATGACCTCCAAAACGCAGAGGAGGCAGCTGCTGTTTGGGAAAATTTAACAGAAATGTGATTATAGTAGAGATGCCTTTCCCACAGTACATCCTCACTCTCTTGGCCAAGTGGGCAAAAAGGACAGTCGGCTTGAGAAGACTACGAAGGGCCCAAACCCGCCCCAGGGCTGCAGCACATAAGGACTGTGCGAGTCAAGCCTCCTAGTCAGAGAGTCATAGGCGATCACTAAAGACTAAGCTGTAAAGTGGAATTCCTGAGTGGGAAAGCCACTGGTCATACAGCCTCTCACTTTGCTGTTGCCCCCCGTGTCAAGGCACCCAAAAGATCATGGTTTTTTTTCTATTTTAAAGCACAACCTTCTTCAAAAGACTGAGTGATAAATGAACAGGCTCTTGCTGCTATTGAAACAGAGCCCAATGCAATTGATGCAGGACTCCAATTCCCGTAGCCAAGAGAACAATGCCTGTTCCTGCAGTGACTGTAGACAGGGTTGCTGTACCTGTAGTAACAGAGCTCAGCACACTAAATTCTGACTGACCTGCGCCTGCATTTTTTATACTTTTCTAGTTCTTGCTCAATGTCATGCTGGGATCTGTGTAATGTTTGTAAAACGAAAGGCATTAGCATTAGCACTGACATTATCATTGTCTACGAGTTCAGGGTCCGGTGCACTGGGAACTTTAGGATATTTAACAGTTGTCATCTTCTTATACTATTTAAAAAAACATATGTAATTTTTTTTATTGGTATTCTGCCATGAAATATTGTAGTTGATTGGTGGGCAGTACAGCATCTGTGTAATAGACAGAAATGAGATCAATGTGGTGAGATTGAGGGACGTTAATGTTGTCAGCTGTAGTGGGTTTAGGAGCAAGTTGACTTTATTACTGGAAATTGTCCCTTCAATGTTGTCACCGCTGTTCTGAATAACAATAGCAAATCTGAGGGCTTCAACGTCCAGGTCTTTCCAGTTAATATTAATTGCATCCATGAACAAAAAAGTTACTTTCTTCCTTGCAACAAGGCCAAACACCAATTTTGTACTTATTGTCCAAAGGAAGTAAGTAAAGAACTGTAGCTTTGTGGTTGATGGTTTAGTCACTGAGTCTTTTCTATGAAGCAGGGGTTAAAATGTTAAAAACTTTCATTTTAAATAATTAATATTAATAAAAATATGTTTAAAGAAATTTTATAATTTTTGGGAAAATTTAAATCGATTGAATATTATAAAAGAACCCAAAAAGCTTCTCCTTTTTTTTCCCCTTTTAAACCCTTATTCCTTTTCTCCTCCCCTTTTGGGCTTTTAAAGTTTTTTTCGCCCTCCCTTTTCTTTCCCCCAAAGATTATCATTTTTGAAAGATGTTCTCAGGGTTAAGTTTTCCCTTTGAGTGATGTTTATAATCCAAGTTTTTCAAATAATTATTTTTTTTTTAATAAGTTCATTAGTAGGGTAGTTGTTAAAATATCTCATTTTTTATTAAAAAAAATAATTAATTAATTTTTTTTCTTTTATTTTATTTTTATATTATATTTTGTAATTTTCCTTTTTTTAAAAATTTGGTTGTTTTTTTTTATTTTCTTTTATGGTGTTTTTTTTGCTTTTTTTTTATGTGGGAAGCTTGAATTGGTCTTTGTCAGGCTCAAAATTATTTTCGAAAAGGGGAAAGGGAATAACTGTCCCAAAAGGTTTCACCCGTCACTCGCCTCATAAAAAAACCTTTTTCCCATGTTTTTGGGGCCTTGGGGGGGAAACCATAAAAATGGCCTGGAAAGTTGACCTGCATTTTTTGACCTGAAAAAATACACTTTAGTTTTGGGCCCTTTCCTGTCCTGTCTCCCCCATCCTTCTTTCTCTTTTAGGCCACTTTGCCTTTATCCAAAAAAAGTTTTTGTTTCGGTAACTACCTTTGATAAGTGGTTTTTCCTTAAAAGTATGTGATTAGGGGGAAATCCATTCAGTAATATGATTTTAAACCTGATTTTGGTCATTTTCAAGTAAAGCTTTCTGTCATCTTCTTGTTATAAAAATACCTAACACTTACCTGGACAAACCCTACCCCTCTACACTAAATTAAAATTTACCCAAGAGCCAACAAAAATTAATGGGAAAATTTTAACAATATCAGTCGGGGCCCAAAAATTCCCTAAAAAAACTCCCACCCCCCCAAATATAATCTGTTCATTTTTATTGAAAAAATTCACCCCCCAAAAAAAAGGGCCCCTTCAGGAACTTTGCATTACGACAACAAAAGCATTTTGGGGCCCAAAGTGGGCTCATATTGGAAGGAACAAGCCTTCCACCCCAAAAATACAAATAGGGTTAGCACGCAACCCCACACGGGGTTGATAAAAACCCCCAACTTGTCCATTGGGCTTCCCTTGTAAAAAACTTCCATTCCCCTATCTAGCAACCTGATGGTAAAATTTATAAAACTTAAATAATACAATATTCCAAATACCCAAAAATTTAGGGAAAATTTTGTCAATTTGCCAAACAAACAAAACCCTAAAAAAAACTATTATTTGTGTTTGTAGGTGTTTATGTGATTTGATGTTTTGAAAATTTAACTAAGGTTTACAAAAAATTGGGGGACCTGCAGTTTTGGGGTACGTAGATTTTGGCTTCCGATTTGTTTTTTTTCTCCAGCTCAAATACACCATTCACCCAAACATAAATTACACTACTTTTCCTTAGGGGATACCCCAATGCTTTGATTTGTCCTACTTGCCCTTTTTTGTTCCCAAAACCCCAAACGTTCCTGGGGGGTAAAAAAGGAAAATTAAAAATAACCTTTTCCCTTTAACAATGTACTTGAGCACCATCGCCTTTTAAAAAGGGTTGGCTTTTCCAAAACTTAAAATCAATTGGCCTTAGCTGGAGCAAGGAATTTTAATTTTTTTATTGTGTAATATTTTTCTGTTGTTTTTTGTTGTGTTTAAAATATAAATAACCCAAAATATTTAGTCCTGTTGTTTAAAAAAAATTTACATCTTGAGCCTTCTCATTTTTTAAAACGCCTTTGTCTTTTGTAAAAACTTCCCGGGAAATTTTTAAAACCCCACTTTCAAAAAATTCGTTTCCCTTTTGTTCAGAACTTCTAAATGATAATTTTTGTGCACAAAAATTCTGTCTTCTCCATTGAAAAGTTACCCAAAAACTTTTCCTTTTTTTAACCCTTTCCAGCTTTCTACTTTTGTCTTAAGAAAACCCTCCCCTATTTAAATAACTGAAGTTATTTTAATAAAGGTTAGCCCAGAGGGATATATTATTTTCCACGAACCAAAAAAATTTTCTCTCTAAGTTTTATTGTTTCCCGTGTTGGACAAAATTTCTGCCTCAAATGAATTTTAATGTTTAAAAAACTAAAAAAACATTTTAAAAAGGGGGTTTCCCGGTTTAAAAGCATTCTTCTTTTATGAAACTTGCGGGGCCTGTAAACAATTTTTTAACCTTTTTCCCTCTTTACTTCATTTTTTAAAAAAATGAAAAATTTTTCTATTTTTCTGCCCTTCTTTTTGGGTTTAAAACTTCAAGCCGGGTTTCAACTCCTAACCATAAAGCTATCACATTTTTGACTATTCCCAAGCTATGGATTAAAAACAAAGCCTAAAAGGAGTTAAAATTTGCTTTAATCCCCGTAGTGGATCATTGGAGAACCAAAGATTCTAATCAAAGGTTGATATGTAAATAGCCTGAGGCGAACTTTTTGGCTGTCCCTTATACAGAAATTGTTTATCCCCTTTTAATAACTCCCTTTTAAAAAGTTTCTTCACATTAATCCTAAGATCTGGATTGTCGGTTTTTTTCCCAAAAGTATTTTTCCTTCATTATTCTATTTAAACCCCTTTTTCTAAAGTTGCAACCCACTTTTGCTTGCAATCAAGCTCAAGCTCGGGTATTGACAACATCTTCCTGAAAATGAATTTTCTTTCCTTATGGAATAACACAGAATTTTTCCCATAAAGGGTTTAAACATGTTGTCCTGTTTTTTTAAATAAGGCTATTTAAGCGGGCGGGTTCAAAGGCAAAAACAAATTTGTTCCATTTTTTATAATGAAAAATTTTTCCCTTAAATAAGGAACTATTTTTTTAAGGTTATTTTTTACCCCTGATAAAAAGGGTAACTTTTTTCTTTTGTAATCCAAATAGATAATCAAGAATATGCGAGGTTATAAGTTTTTTCCCCTTTGGGAAACCCGCCAATTTTTCTACCACAATTTCTTTTGGGATCTTTCCAGCCCAGTCAATCTTAAAGCAAGAAAAATTGTTAAAAGAAATCCTTTCCAATTAGAAAAACATCAAACGAACAATGTGGATTGAGAAAACGAATGTTGTGTTTTTTTAATCCAAAAGATCCCCCCTTAAACTCAAGGAACAAAACTCCAAAAATAAATTTCCCTTTAAACCTAAAAGTCGCAAAAAAAAACAATTAAATTTTTAAGATTGATATAGTACAAGAGGAAGCCAGCATGAATAACGATCACCCCTCCCATTAGTCAGAAAAAGGTTTTAGAAACAGTAAAAAGGGGTTTACAAAAATTTTGGACAACAGGAGAGTAAGACCTACGCATGAATATAAAAAAAAAAAACTGAGCGAACTGACCGGAAAAAAGGAATAACAAAGAAAAATAACCCCATCTTTAGCAAAAACCCAAGCAAGATAAGTTTCAATCAGAAAAAACTTTAGGTTGCAAAATAAAAAAAAACCCACCAACTTTTGAAAACAACAAAATGCGAAAAAACCTAAAAAAACTTGTGCACAAGGAAAACCCCTAGACATTCGGAAAAACCAATTGAAACATTTTAGGTGGACAGAACACACCCCAACAAGACACACCACTTCCAAAAACAACCCTTTAAGAAAAATGGGCCAAATTAAGCTGGGGTATTAAAAAATTGTAAAAATTTAGGAAAAGCTAAGAATGTTGTTCAGCTTGGGACTGAAAAAAAGCAGCAGAAAAAAGGGAATGGAAAATTTGGGGGCCGGGGTAAGGTTTCCATTCTAAAATTAAAAGGACCGCAAAAAGTAAATGTTAAAGCAATTACCACATATCTCTTCAGGGGAAAATTAATTTTTTTCCCCAATGTTGTATGTTAACGTCCTGCGTTAAATACCGTTTTTGGTCGCGACATTTTTTTATTGTCGGTTTATTACAAGTGGTTGTTTAAACACTTTATTTTTAAAGGAGCACATTCCCTCCACCAAAAAAGTGGGGAAGGGGTTAGAAACATTTTGGAGGAGCTATATAAAATGCCTACAAAGCCACCATCCTGAAGAAGGTCTTTTACTTTATTAATCCCCGGGGATTTGGGGGAACGGGAAAATATTTTTGGGGCGTTCGGGTCTAACCGTCCCATAAATGAAGGCTGCTTACCAAGAACAAACATAGTTCAACATAGTACCTTAAATAATTGTTTTTTTCCTTCCTCTAGTAAAAGTTCCTTTCCTTGTTTTTGTAAAAACAAATTTCTTGCCCCCCTAAAAATTTTTGGGCCAAACTTATACTATCCTGTCCCCATTTTACAGTTTCCCATTGTTTTTCCCGTTCTCCAGCAATTATTTTTTATTAATTTCAATTTAACTGCTTTTTGAACACTATTAAAAAAGTTCCTATAAAAAGTGGCTTGGGACCGGCAATAAGACACAAAGCTACTTGATGGGTCACAGACTTTAAACTACTCGGTTTGGGGGGTCATGTTCATTGCACAACCCAGTTGCCACAAAAAAATTGTTTGTCTTTTGGAAAGCAACCACCTTTCCAACGATCATATCCTTAATTTGGGTTTTAATTATTTTAAGGGAAAAAAATTGTTTAAAGATAATGTCTTGCCAGACAAACAATTTCACCAGCGGAAAATTTGGAGACCAGCCTTATTTTTCCCCTTAAAAATACAAAATTTTCCCCCATGAATAAATTTTTTCCCATCCAGTCAGCCCATTAAACCATTGCCAGCCTTTTCTACCCTTCATTAAACCTTTTTGAATGGGATAATTTACATGGTCATTTGGGGAAGCCAGCACTAGTAACACATCGCCTAAACTGATAGTCCAAAAACCTGTAAGGGTTTAAACGGTTTGGATTCATGCAAAAGACTCCGCCCCTGTATTACACTAAAGCAAAAAGTAGTTGATAAATTAAATTTACAAATAGTATCCCAAGCTTCCCCAAAATTGGTGGTTTAAGTATATTTAGGGTTTTAATTTTCCTGAAGACTTGTTTTGGAAAAAATTGGCAAAAAACCATGTCTGGTTTTTGTGGATAGCTCGTATTTTGCATCTTTTTATTTATACATATAACAATAGAAAAATTTTAAACATAAAACCCATTCGTTACCTTAAATTTCCACCCATGGCAAACTGTAAACCCAAAAAACTTTGCTTTCTAGTCTTTAAAAAGTACAGGAAAACCTTGACACACAGAACATCAAAAACGACCAAAACTAGATGTCAAAAATTTACTTATTAATTATAAAAATTTAAAATAAAAACTTTTGTTTGGTATACACCAAAATTTTAAATTTCTTTAAAATTAATTAAAGTATGCCAAAGTTGAAGAAGGCTTGTTTGTTATTTAAAGCGGTAATTTTCCCAATATTTTTTTAAATAATAAAAACCATGCGGTGAAGAATGCCCTGAAAAACCGCTTTTGTTAAACTGTCTAGTAAAAACCAAATGGAGGGGGAGATTTTTTAGCCTTTGGACAAATAATCTTCCCCAAGCGGGCAATAGTAGTAAGACACTCTGGTTTCAAAACCCCTTCATTTTAAAAGTTGAAGAAGGGTTCAATGAACTTCAAATAAAAATTTAAAGCAAAAAGGGAACATCCCCAAAAATCAATAATTTAAAAATTTAATAATATACACTTTAATCAAACCTGCAGCTTTCCGTAAAATAAAGCACCTAAACATGCAACATATCAAACGGGGCAGGTTTGAAGAAAGGGGGAATTCGGAATAAGGCTTTTGATACAAAAAGATCTAAAAACCAACAAAAGAAACAAACAACCTCCTTTTCCTAAATTGAACTTTGGTTTGTTGGTTGAAGAGCAGATTTTTTTTCAAAGAAAATTTAAACTATACACTTAAACCCAAGCATTGATGCAGATAATTGATTAAAGGGGCAACACTATGCAGAAAGAACTTTCCGTTAAAGCCAATCCTGACCAGTAAACATAGCATTACTTTCACCACATAAATAAATAAGAAATAAACAGAAAACTGTTACTTGTCAAAAAGGGACTCAGTCCCCCTCAACCCATCACATCCCCAATTTTTGAAATATAACATGTGGTCTGTAAAAAGAGAGCTTTTTGCTCAAGATCATTATGAAAACCCTCAAAAATACCACAGTTTAAACTATGAAAACGGAAGCGGGGTTCTAAATTCCAGAAGGGACAACTTTAATAAAAAATTTAAATTTTCCCCTCCCCCAAACTTACACAATGCAACCAAAATTGACACAACCCCTGCAAAGTATAACAGGTGGTACGCCCGAAAATTAAATTAAAGCTTACTGAAGAAAACCCCTAAAATACAACGGTTTTTCTATGGAAGAGATGCCCTGCAAATATCCAAAGCAGTGCCCGTCTGAACCTCAATGAATGAATCCGGGGGGTGGACAACAGCTTTATAATTGGCGTACAGAATTTTTAGGTTGTGCCTTTACATAGCAACCGCCATCAGCTGCAAAGCATAGCTCTCATCAATAAAAGGTTCAACTATATTGGTCTGTTATAAAGCACCCGCATTGCAACAGCTTTCAAGAAGTTTGGATTAATAAAAAAAGATCTTGTTGCCTGACATACAAGAAGCTTTTCACCCTTATTAGAGCCTAAAGATCCAATATCAAAGTTAAACTCTCAGAAACAAAAACTAAAAGGGCAAAGTCACCTAGAAGAACAAAAAATATTTGTGGAATTGACTAATAAAAGGTAAAAAAGGTATCTGGTACATCTAGTTGAGACTAAAGGACTAAGATTCCTGTGTAGATACGGGCAAAGAGAAAAAAAAAACAAGAAGCTTTAAATTATTAATAATTTTTTCTCAATAGTTAAGATTTTAGTTGAGGCTCAGTATGGACAAAGTAGTTCAGACAATAGAGCTAAATGTTACACAAGCGCAAAACGTGGTACAAAGCATTCAAGATGCAATCACACAAATACCAGACAACCTAAACATAATCCACCAGTAAAGGTGCAGTTGGTTGCTGAAATTTGATACAACACGGCAAATAAAGATGAAGAATTAACTGTTCATGTGTCAACAACACAACAAGCACTGAACTCCTTTGAAGAGCTCAACACAACATGGGCAGATGAGATGATGCGCAACTTGAACATTCTGCAGAAACAGCAAGAATGAGGGGATCAGGATGGACAGTTGGTAAGGTTCTTCGCATAGAACTAAAGCAAACAAAGTTTCATCCCATTGTTGGTAGAAGTTACATTCCCTTACCCCCTGATGTTGTAGCAAAACGAGCTGTGCTGAACATTCAGAACAAAGATGATAAGTGTTTTATGTGGTGTGTGCTGGCTAGGCTGTTTCATGTAACAAAGAATGCAGAGAGAGTTTCAAACTATCATGAACATTGTAACAAGCTTGTCTTCACTGGCATTGTCTTTCCTGTGGCTGTTAGGAGCATTGACAAGTTTGAGGAACTAAACCCACCCATCAGTGTGAATGTGTACACCTGGGAAGATGTGGGGGTCCCCAATGGACCCAGCGGGTTAAAACCACTTAGGATCTCAAAAAGGTCTCCCACAATAGGTAATCCTGATAAGAACCATGTAGACCTCTTGCTAGTGAGTAATGAAACCAGTTATCATTATACACTCATTAGAACAATGAGTAGACTTATTGCACAGACAACAAAACATCAGCACAAACAAGAGTTTTGCAGACGATGCTTGGTTCGTTTACCATCTTTACAGGCAGCAGACAAACACAGAAAACATTGTAAGAGTGAGACCGAAGCAATCACTGAACTTGTAACACCAAAACCAGGAAGCAAGGTTTACTTCAAAAACATAAAAAAGCTACAAAGAGTCCATATGTAGTGTATGCCGACTTTGAGTCTATCATTGTTCCCTACCAAGGACCACACCGGAACAGTGCCAAAACAGTCTTTCTCAGTAATCATCAAGTCTGTTCATTTGCTTATATTGTTGTTAGATCGGATGGTGCACACTCAGAGCCAGTTTTGTATAGAGGACCAGACGCGGGTAAGCTTTTTTTTGAACACATGAAAGCGAATCATAACCACTACCTCTCAACAGCTAAACCTACAAGAGATCATTATACAGAAGAAGACCAGGAAAGATGCCTCTGCCACACATTGCTGGATTTGTGGTAATTTATTAACACCCCATGTGGCTGACAAACACACAGTCAAGATATGACCACATCATGGTAAAATTTCGTGGAGCAGCACATAGTAAGTGTAATCTACAACTAAAAGTAGATCCCAAACATGGAAGCTGCCAGTCTTCTTCCACAATCTAAGAGGTTACGACTCACACCTAATTTATGCAGGCAGTGAAATGATGAGTATAAGGCCTACTGCATTGCTCAGTCATCAGAGAAGGTACCTGACTTTTACACTAAATAGCTTATCCTTCTTTGATTCTGCACAACATCTGATGGGATCTCAGAGTCCTGTCTTCATCAAATGAGTACTTGCTCAATTACAGAAAATACTTCAACACAAAGCCGTGGAAAAGGCTCTATCCTTATGAGTACATGGACTCATGGGAAAGCTTTTATGAAGAAGAATGCCAAACCCAAAAGAGCATCTTCAGCAATTGAGGGTAAAGGAATCAGTGATGAGACTATCAGCATGCTCAGTGGGCATGGCAAAGATGCAGTGTCGGACGATGGTGATTACCATGATCAGTATCTACTTGCTGATGCATGTTTTCTTGCTGATGTCTTTGAGAACTACAGAAAGACCGGCATGAAACATTATGACTAGACCCATCACATTAATCACAGCACCAGGGAAAAGTCTTGGGGTGCTTTCTTGAAGTTTACTGGGGTGCAGATTGATTTGTTGTCTGACCCGCCAATGCTCCCAAATGATTGAGGATGGTCTGCGTGGTGGCATCAGTATGGCATCGCACAACTACTGTAAGGCCAACAACAAATATTTAGAAGACTATGATCCTAGCAAAGCTTCTAACTACATCATGTACTTGAGCAAACAATCTGTTATGGATGGGCGATGTGTCAGTCCCCTACCCCTAAGAAACTTTCAGTTGTTTAATGGTCCTTTTGCTGTTGATGAGGTCTAAAAGCGTTGTCACAAATGTGCCTGATCAAGCACTAGGTTTTGGGTCTTAGAAGTAGATTTAGTCTATCCCCATGAACTACATGATGCACACAATGACTACCCCCAAAGCTGCAGAAAGGCTCAAAACATCTCCAAAAGAAACCCCCAAAGCTTGTACCAAACTTAAATGACAAGAACAAGTATGTTTGTCACTACAGACTGCTACAGTTCTACCTAAGGCATGGGTTAATTCTTACTCCGTTCATCGTATCATTGTGTTTGACCAAGAGCAATTCATGAAACCATACATCATGAAGAACACTGATCTGAGAACAAAAGGCAACCGATGCATCAGAAAAGGATTACTTCAAGCTCAATAAACAACAGCGCTTTGGTAAAACAATGGAGAACCCACACAAAAGAAAAGATGTTAGATTAGTCACAAAAGAAAACGAAGCCATAAAGCTAACATCAAAACCAAGCTATCAAGACTACAGGCAATTCCATGACAGTCTGTATGGCATCATGATGAAGAAGTTGCAGGTTAAACTAGACAAACCAGTATCATTGGGTTCAGCGTGCTAGAGCTGCAAAGCTGTTATGCTGGAGTTCTTGTATGATTTCTTCAAGGTAATATCCTGCTGTAGGGTCTTGTACACAGACACAGACCTCTTCATCCTAGACATACCCACAGAAGATATATACAAAGACCTTGTAGAGGACGTAGCGCGGGATCGAGTCAAGTATGACACCAGTGATTATCCAAAAGACAGCCCTTGCATTATCCTAAACAAAAAAGTATTGGCAAGATGAAGGATGAGATGAACGGCACTATTATCAAGAATGTTGGCTGAGGGCCAAGATGAAAAGCGTTGCAAGCCAGACAGGGGTTATAAAAAAGGCAAAGGGTTTGGGAAACAGTGGTCAAAACAAGCATCATCATGATAACTACAAAGAGGCTCTCTTTGAAGGGAAGTATTTCATCATGGGCAACCCAAAGCTCTGCTCAACCTCACCAAATCAAAACAACTGTGGTTAGAAAAAAGACTGATTGGCAGGATACAAACGAGTATAATCTTCCCAGAGCACTCATACGCACTTGGGACCCGGAGAACAAAGTAATAATTATTTAATTTAATTTTTTTAACATTTATATACGAAGTTAAAAATTTTGATTGAGAACTCACAATGGATTGTTTACTCTTTTTCAAATACATGGTAGTGGTACAATGCCTCGTCTCTGCTTTTACAGTGCTGACATTCTAGAAAGAATTTGGCCACAAGTAGAAATAAAACTTGATCATGGCACAAAGAAAGGTGCTAAATAATATTCTAGAGTTGTTAGTATGATGAGAGAGTTCCAACCCACTTCAGTATTATCAAAGATGTTCCCATAAATTGAGTAACAAAAAACAGTTTTGATGAGACCAACAGTCACTTACTTCTGAGAAATTTGTAGCCTACCTTACTGAAGCGGGACAGTATTAGTGGCCCCTAAACTGCAGTTCCTCTCTAAAAAAGCCCGTTTGGGCGCAGGTAATGACAATAATAAATAGGAGGACCATCTCCACAACTTTTTTATTTTATTAAGTGTCTATGCTCCAGATGGGATCTGTTGCTCGTTGTGACTGTCGCAGGCTTCAGCTTCTCCAGGAGCATACAGATATCTCAGTTTCTTCCCGAAGGGATTAGTGGTTGCTTAGAAGTGTTGTTTGGATGTGCTGCTGTATTGTTTTATGTTTGGGTAGCGTCCACATTTTAATCCTGTGGCTTTAGTTATCTCAGAGTTCATTGCTCTCAAAACGGCAGGCAGTCCCTTTTTTACCCACTCTGTATTTCGTGTGCCCGGGATCATGATTTCTTGGTGGTACTGATATGCAAAGAGTCTTTCTGCTAACAGCTTGTTAAAACTTCAACCAGTGCTTGAGATCTGTGGTTGCCTGGTATACCTCTTTTATGCTACTCCATGCTTTAGTAACAGCTGATTAAATGCTCTTTAAACTCTTTACCATCATCACACTGAATAAGTCTGGGAATTTTAGGGGGCCCCGACTAAGATTTCTTGCAAAACAACGCAGTGCGGTGGCACTCTTTCAGTAAGGGGCCTGCATCTTTATACCTAGAAGCTACTCCACACAGTAAGAGCATACTTATACCTCTTTCTTCTGATGTGTCATGGGGTAAGTATAAAAGGTCTATTTGGTGAGTATATTGGGTCATGTTGATGAAGGGGGGTCTATTAATGCACCTTGGTGCAGGTAAATAAATCTGCCATATTGCTTGTTTAGACACCACTTCTTTGCTACTTCCGAACTTACTCCTGCTGCAATGCCAGTTTATTAATAGCCGCCTGTTCCTTTCCAGTACCCTTTTGGTGTGTAGTAGATCTTAGAGAGTTTGGCATCCATTGTTCTAATATAATAAATAAAAAAATTGCCTGTTGGTTAACCAACCTTCTGTGCTAAGAAATATACTATTGTCATGCCCACCACAATAAAAGCAATCTCGCCTGTCTTCTGGGTTTCAGTGGGTTGATAATAATCACGAAGCTGTGGCTTAGTAATAGGAGATATTTGTTTGCCTGTCACAATGTAGTACTCTTTTATTGCCGCGTCAACATCAGAAAATGTTTTTGCGGCATGTCCTTGTTCACGAAGTTTTTCATTAATAAAGTCTAACTGAGCAATTCTTTGTCTTTCGTATTCTGCCTGTGCTCTGTTCAGTTGTTCTATTGCTTTATCATGTCTCTTCCTTTCTTCGTCTGTATGAAGTTTAGAAAACAAGTAGTTGCTACCTGTAAAAGCAAGTGCGTTAACTACAGCACCACCAACCATCATCACTAAAGAAGCCATTTTTTATTATGGACTAATATTTTCTGGAATGATTCCCTGCTTAACCAAGAAGTCTTTTGTAGCAATGGATGCCCGTTACAACCACAACAAACTTGGCGCTGTCTTCAAAGTCTAGTTTTCCAAATCACAGGGTTCATTTTTAGAAGGCTCTTCCTAACATAGTATAGCCGACACTAAGACTACCAATAACGCATCATGGTAGACCAGATTGACTGCAGTCTTTTCTGTACTCATATTTCTACTATAATTTTAAAATTTAAATTTTTTTTTTATCTATTAATACATCTTGAATGGATCGTTGTCAGGCTGTTTGCTTTGCAATGGTTGCGGCTGTGGTTGTGGTTTGGCTTTTGTTCTTGCTGCGGTTCTTGTCTTGCTGGTTTCTTGTTGCTCCATACTCTATAGGCTGTATAACCAATTCCCAAACAGTTACACCCCTAATTAAGTAAGACTGAATGTTTGTTTTTTGTGGGGCTGTGTCTTTTTTCTGTGTTTTTTATAGGCATCTGTTTTTCTAATGTTTCTCCAGATAAGATCTTTTGCTTTGCTTGGTTGCTAAGTTTTTTTTCTGTCGATTCCATTCTGCTAACCTCTTTAGCCCTTTAACTCTCCCAGGTTTTTTGGTGACAGATGTCACTTGTGAAAGGGAGGGTTGCTCTTGGTTCTTGGCAAATTCTCCTGTGCTTCCTGTTGGTTCGATACTGTGTTCTGTCTTCCATCTTTCTCTAATGGTTAAATTTTATAGTTTTAATGTTATCATACTAAGCAGCTACTGGGGCTAAACAGAAGCCAAAACGGTAATACATATCACAGCCAAATGTCTCCAGCGTTCTAGACAAAATAGGATCTTGTGAGAGGTCATAAGCTAAGTCAGCTTCTGAGTCCCATAAAAAACCCCACTTGTTGCTTTAGCCCTATAGACCAATAACAGTTATGCCTAGGCTTTTCACTATCTTTGCTCCAAGAAGGGATTCATACCTATTAAATACTTTATTAATGTCTTGTGGGGATAACTGCTGCACCTGTTTCAACTGTTAGTTTGTGTTCCTAAGTATTGCTTTGTTTTATACAAGCAGCAAGAGAGTACAAAATTCCCCTTCTTATCAGTAGATTCTTCTCATCTGTTATTTCTTCTTGACTAAACCAGTAGATGTCATCAACAAAAGTTTGTCGCAATTCATGTTGTCTATCTTTATCAATATATTTTGTGTAAAATAAATTTTTGGTTGTTTTGAAAGTTGTGATAAGTTGGGGATAGGGTCTTGTTTATTTCTTGTCAAGTTTCTAATATAGTTCTTGTTTTAGTTCTTGATAAGTTCTTGTAAGTTCTTTTGGTTTAATTTCTTGGTATTTTGATAATATTGTAAGTTTTGATAAGTTGTTGATAATTTCGAAAGTTCTTGATAAGTTCTTGGTAAGATATTGTTTTAGCAAAATTCCCATAATTTTATAGTTTTACCCATCAAAAAATAAATTAGTATTACTTTCAGTTTTTAGTAGAGAGATAGGGTAAAAGCCGAGTCAAGGTAACTGCTTAGTTTTTATATAAAACTATGCAAGTTTTGGTCCGATGAGGCGAAGCCGAATCGGCAAAAAGTTGCCTGTTTTGGATAAACATTTAAATGGTTGAGCTTAACTCGGCTTTTACCTATCTCTAAAGCTGAAAATGCCCAGTATTGCTCTATAATTATCTGCCACAGGCTGGCTGCCTGTGTGAGGTGTTTTTTTCTATGACTGTGACTGGCTTCTTTAAAAACGTCAGAAGGTGAAACAAGTATTGATTTTGTAACAAAGTGGGGATATTTGGTCTCCACAACTCTGTACAATTTCTCCTACAGCACAGCATGAACACAGAGGGATGGGTCTCTAAAAAGAGGGTGCATAACTACCACATTTTACCGTGTATGCACGGGTAGTTGTCAACCACCACCCAAGGAAACAACGCTGCACAATTTGAGGTGTGACCCAAAATAGTAACACGTGGTTTTTTGCATGGAGATAATCTACTTACTACACCATCACAATCATCCACCCCCGTCAACATTTTTCACCCACCACCCAAGGGAAACAGATTTCTGCACAATTTGCAGGTGTGTCCCAAAATAGTAACACCTCGCTCTGATCGCATGGAGATATTTACTTTTCTACACCATTGCATACACCATCACATCCACCCGCTCAACATCTTTCAACCACCACCCAAGGAAACAGAGCCCTTTCACACAATTTGTAGGTGTGTCCCCAAATAGTAACAGGTCCTCTGATTGCATGGGAATAATCTACTTACTCCACCATCACAATGTCATCACCCTGGTGAGGTCAATGGGCAAACAGAACAAGGACAGCTGCTGGTGCAGGGTTCATGGGGACCAAGGCCAAACCCCAAACCAGGTCTTTCTTTTTTACACACAGGCACACTCTTCAATCTCTCCTCCACCCCTTCCCCTCCACCTCCTTCACAGCCCCCACACACACACACAACACCAAAAACACACAAAACACACACCACCAAAACACAACACCAACACCCCAAAAAACACACACACACACAATTTAATACTTAGACACCATTTGTGCTACATGCAAGCATGGTAGGCTTGATTGTCTGTCTTAGATATTGATTTACAGAACTTTTGAGATTTTAACTCTTGTTTTTGAGTTGTTTTGTGTTGTTGTGCATTCCCCAGCTTATCACCCGGGGGGGGGGGGGGGGGGAGGGGGGGGCGGGGTCATCCAGACCATGCACTCTGACTCACTCATCCTACCTGGAAAACTGTGAGATAGGAAGTACACCGGAAAGAGAAATTTTCGTGTATAACCTTTTCAAGTACCTCACCCTGTAAGCAACCATACTTCACTTCAGAGGATTTTTTCTCCTTTAAACAGCATTGCACTGACCCCAAGGAAGGAGAAAGAAAGGAAGACCAAAAGCAACGTGGAGAAGAACTGTAGAAAGTGAGATTGAAGGCCATGCAGCACTCTTGGGATCAGTGACTAGGTTTGCCCCGAATAGGCAGGAGTTGGAAGCGCTTTGTTGCTGCCCTACACACCCCTGGGTGTAATGGCTAATATAGATGTTGATGATGAAAGGGGAGTGCAGGCTGTTATGTAAAGAGCTTGTATGGCTGAGGGCAATCTCATCACATTTTGTTTTTTTCTGTTCTTTTCTTCTTTTTTTTTTCAATTATGTCAATCTCATCTAAGCAGCCTAAAACTATTTCTTCTTTTGTATAGAACAATATAGCAGTTTTTAGCTGTTCTCAAAAGTCTTTTAAACACTGAATTCTATTTTTGAAATTAACACCCCTACACTGATTCCGCATGTCTTCCACGAAAGCTAGCTTTAAAAAGAGTTTTTGTTTTTGTCTTGATCATGCTTGTTCACGACCAATCATCTATTATAAACAGTGTTTCTGTTCCCTCAAAAGTGTTTGTACAATGGTGTAAGCATCACTTAATCTGTTGCTGGATCAACCAAATAAACTTTATCACTAGCCAACAAACTTTCTTTTCTGCTCGCTTTATTTTCTTACAAGTTGTAAGATATTATTAATATTCCAAGGGATTTATGTTTATTGTTTTTAAAAAAGTGTTAAGAACAAATATTGTTTTTCACACCCTGTTTGTCCAAAGAATTAAGAAACAGTAGGGATGTTTTTCTTAAAACTTCAAACCCTCCATTTAAATAAACAGATCTGTAAGTATATTTTCCTCAATATCATGAGCATAAATATACAGAATAATATTATGGCTTGATTCTCCTTTTTCCTTCTAGATCTGAATACTATTCTTTAAATTCATTTTGAAATTCCCTGCCACTACCAGCAATGTGTTTTCTTCATTTCTTCTCAGGTTTAACCATAAAGCATGTTTAAATTTTTAAGTTTTCTAAAGCCCTAACGTCATGAAGTTTACGTCTTTTACACACACACACACACACACACACACACACACACACAAAACACACACACACACACACACACACCACAACACACACAACAAACAACACACACACAACAAAACACACAAACACACCACCAACAAAACACTGTGAAATGCAGGTTATGGTAACAAAGTTCCATCCATTGACTGAAAACTGCTGAATGCACATGTGTCTTATTATCAAGGACCCAAAGGACAGATTCCCTAACAAAATTAACATTTACTATTATAGTGATGTAGTCAGATATCAGATACTGCAGCAATGTGTAACATTTTGGACATCTCCTAGAATAATGATGATGTTGTTAACCATGTGATTAGCAGATGATTGCTGGCAGGACAGTCAGTTTAGCATTTTTAGAGAGTACTACATACAGACATTACAAAAAAAGTAGGCAGCAAATTTGTAATTTAAACTTGAAAAACCCCTGCTAGATCAGGAAAGGCTTTTCAGCTGTTTATCTTTTAGTCATACACCAGCAATCATTTTTCTGCTTCCTAAAATTTTGATTTTAAAAAACCCAAAATTGCATACACATAGTTTGGTTGGCTTCATTCTGCTTGTTAACTTGATATTAAATTAAAAATTTAAATAAATATAATTAAAATTATAAAATTAATAAATTATAATAAATAATATGGAATCCTAGGTGCGGAAGTCAATGAGCTTCCCGAGAAACAACCACGGAAACGGCCACAAGATATGGTACAGTGGAGAAGAGAAAACTACATCAACATGGAGTAGGCTTCTTTTGTCAGGAAAGAGATTGTGTCAACCATCACTGCCACACCAGTATCCACAGACTCAACTCAATCAGAGTTTCTGCAAAACCCCAGAATCTCACCATCATCCAAGTGTATCCCCCAACATCTGACTACGATATGACCAGATAGAAGAATTCTATGAACAAAATTGAAAACGTCATCTCCAAACCGCCCAAAAAAAAACATTCTCATTGTGGAAGGCTACTGGAATGCTAAGGTGGGACCTGATTCCTATGACACCTGGGCAGGAACCACAGGACGCTTTGGACAGGAGAAACAAATGAAAGAGGACAGTGGCTGCTGGAATTCGCAAAGAAGCAAAACTAACTCTGGCAAAAACACTCCCTCCTCACAAGCCATCTAGAACATCAACCCTTTGCACTCACCAAATGTCTGATTCACAATCAAATTGACTACATTCTGTCACCCCAAAGATTCAAATCCAGCATAAACAAGGCAAACACAAGAACATTCCCAGGAGCTGACATTGGCAGTGACCACGACCTTGTACTTACCACCATCAAGCTGAAACGAAAGCAAAAAAACAACCAAAAAACCCACGATAAGATTTGGATCGGGAAAAAACTAAAAGACCCAACAGTGGTTGAGATCTTCCAACCCAACATTGGAGGAAAGTTCCCCACACTCACAGCCATCGACAATGATGTGGACACACTAGCCAACAACATCAAAGAAGTGCTAATGACAGCAGCAAAGAAACATTAGGAAGAAGCAGAACAAAGAACAAACCCTGGGTGACAAATGAGGTTCTTGACCTCTGCAACAAAAGAAGAGAGTTTAAGAAACAAAAGTTCACAAGTCAAGAAGCCAACAACAAATACAGAATAGCCCACAGAGAATGAGGAAAAAGATGAGAGAAGCCAAAGAAGCGTGGATAGAAGAACAATGCCACAGCATCGAAGTTGGAAGGGCCAAGGGAAACAGCAAAACAGCTTACGACACTCTAAATCACTAACGAAAACCACCCAGCCAAAAAGCCTTGTTTGAAGACAGAGAAGAAATCTTTTAAAGGGAAAGCAATGCCATCCTCCAATGCTGGACGGAAAAACTGTGAGGGATTGTATAACTACCCACTACCCCAGATACCAACATAGTTTCTGGAAAAAAAACCTAACACCAAATAAAGACCCACCAATACAAAAGGGGTGAAGTAACACAGCTATTTAAAAAAATTGAAGAAAGGAAAATCCCCAGAATCGATAACATCCAGCTGAACTCATAAAAATAGAGGGAATGAAACAGCAAGGCGATTCACAAACTTTGTCAGAAGATCACGACACCAAAGAATGGGGCCAAAGAATGGACACAGTCTCTTTAATACCCCAACCAGAAGAAACCCACATCCAGACTACGAACCATCTCTCATAAGCCATTTCCCAGCAAGATCATGCCCGCGGGTAGGGCCTAACAGACAAAAACCAAGCGAAAAACTCCTGGCAAAAAGAACAAGCCGGCTTTAGACCAAAATGCAACACAATGGAACAAATTTTCAATCAAAATTCTGAAAGAAACACCCTCCAACCCCAAAAGACTTGTATCACAATTTCATAGAACTAAAAAAGGCCTATGACAGGGTTGGCATGAGGGCCCTCTGCAAGTACTCAGCACTTCATCATTGACAACTGCCTCATTGAAGCATCAAGGCGCAAGAAGTGCAGTTTTCAGAACAATCACATGGGCGAGTTCTTCAAGACCACGGTTGGGGTTTGTCAGGGCTGCCTTCTCCACCTGTACTTTTCAACCTCTTTCTTCGAAACATCAGACAGAGACACTGCAAAACCACCACACTTCCATCTCCATTGGGGGAAGACCCCTTGCAACCTCAGATTTGCAGATGACATTGACCTCAGGGGCGGCAGCAAACAAGAACTGCAAAACCTCACAGATAGTCTATCGAAACGAGGGGCGCGCATACGGCATGGAGGTCAGTACAGAGAAATCAACGATCATGGTCAACAGCGCTAGTAATGACAGCACTGAAATAAAGAGAATGAGAAATACTGGAAGAGGTGAGCCAATTCAAATACTTAGGCCTCCATCCTAACAAAAGATGGCACATCAAAAAATGAAGTGAAAGCTCGCATTGCAACAGCAACATCTGCTTTTAGCCCCGACTCCAGAGGATCATCAGAAGCAACAACATCAGCTTCTGCACCAAATATCCCCCTCTACAAATCCCTCGTGATATCTATCCTCCTATATGGCGTGAATCATGGACCCTGTCAGCAGAGCTAAGAGGAAATCCAAGCATTCGAGAACAAGTGCCCCAGAAGACTCGTCAAATATCAACAAAGAACACAAGACCAACAACTATGAAAGAAAGAAATCAAAAAGCGTGTGGGCCCCCAAGAACCCTGCTCTCCACATAAAGAGGAGAAAGCGATGTGGTTTGGTCACACCACAAAAACACAAACACCTTAGCAAAAACCATCTTGCAGGGAATGGTTGAAGGCAAGAGAAGAAGAGGCCGCCAAAGAAATCATAGTTTGACAACATCAAAGAATGGCCCCTGCACCACCTTCTACTAGCCACACAGGATCGTGAAGCAGGGAAAAAAAGATCTCTGTTGCATCTTCTCTCATGTCCCCCCTAGTCCTTTGGGACATGGGACTATGAGTGAGTATGAAAAAAAATATATATTATATATAATTAAATATTATATAATATATATAAATATTATAATATATATATATTACATCTTCAAACTACATCGAAATCCCTTTCCTTGATCTAGCAGGTGTGTTCAAGTTTAAATTACAAATATTTGCTGCCCGCGTTTTGTGTGTTTGTATGTGCAGTGCGTGTGTGCGTGCTTGTGTGTGTGTGGTGTGTGTGTGTGTGTGGTGTGGTGTGGTGGTGTGTGTGTGTGGTGTGTTGTGTGGTGTGTGTGTGTGTGGTGGTGTGGGGTGGGGTGTGTGGTGGTGTGTGGTGTGGGTGGGGTGTGTGTGTGTGTGTGTGTTTTTGGGTGGTGTGTGTGTGTGGTTGATGTATAATCACGGGAATCACTGTGAAAAATGACAGTCTTCAGTGGGTGGGTGTTTGGTGTGTTCTGCTTGTTTAGTTTTGCCCTGGTGTTCTGCTTTGTTTAGTTTTGTCCTGTGTTCTGCTTTGTTTAGTTTGTCTTGTGTTCGCTTTGTTTAGGTTTGGTCCTGTGTTTTTTTGCTTTGTTTTATTTGTTTTTTCCCATTGTGGCTAAACCCCCCCCCAAATGCCCTCCCAAAATATCTTCCCAAAAACACCAAACACAGAACACCGAAGAAAAGTTCCAGACTTTACTTTTCAAAATCCAAAAACAATCACAATCAGATAAATATTACAGACACACACTACACATTCAATCACCAATTACACTCTAAACTTTTTCCAAAATAACCCTCCCCTCTTCTGCACATTCAGAAACCTGAGGATTTTTCCCCCCCACTTCCTCAGTCACATCTCAGGTCGCAGCACTATCACTATCACTGGGTGAAGTTCCAGGGATGGTCTGGGGACAGGGCAGCAAGGAAAGGGGAAACGTTTTGGGAAAAGGTGGATCCAGGGAATAAAGGGACAGAGGGTCAAGGACAAGCCATGGCGACTCTTCAGGCACACCGGGCTGCACCCTCTCCAGGTACGACTCCACCGCTGGGGCACCCACAGGAACCTGTCACTGAGAAAGAACAAGGTACACTCCTGCACCCAGGGAAAAACTTGACAAAAGGACAGAACAGCACAAAGAAGAAGAACGAGACGGCTCGGAGCCAGAACCCTCAAGATGCTGGGAAAACCCACCACAGGGAAATACGGTGCAT
>CM054159.1:52014368-52037943 GCA_028751875.1 Rapana venosa | reverse complement strand
GGCCCCACAATTTTTCTAAAAGCAATGGTGCGGTGACACTCTTTTCATAAGGGCTCTGCATCTTTATACCTAGAAGCTACGTCCACTACAGTAAGAGCATACTTATACCTCTTTCTTCTGATTGTGTCATGTGGTAAGTATAAAAGGTCTATTTGGTGAGTATCATTTGGCTTCATGTTGATGAAGGAGGGTCTATTAATGCGCCTTGGTGCAGGTAAATAGATCTGCCATATTGCTTGTTTAGACAGCCACTTCTTTGCTACTTCGGAACTTACTCCTGCTGCAATGCTCAGTTTGGTAATAGCTGCCTGTCCTTTCCAGTACCCTTTTGGTGTGTAGTAGATCTTAGAGAGTTTGGCATCCATTGTTCTAATATCTATCTATCTATCTATCTGTCCCGTAGTCTGACGACCGTGGGGGCACCCTCAAAGACTCAGCAACCAGTTCCCTCCATTCTTCTCTCTGTTCTGCCTTTCTCAGGGTTTTGTTGAGTTCTAGGCCTGTCCATTCACTGATGTTATCCTCCCAGCTCTTCCTTGGTCTGCCTCTTCTTCTTCCTCCTTGGACAGTGCCTTGCAAAACTGTCTTTGTAATTCCTTGGGATCTTGTGACATGCCCATACCACTTAAGTTTACGCTTTTTCACGATCGTTAGAAGGTTCTCATAGGGTCCAATGGTTTGCTGGATTCTGTTATGCACGCTTTCGTTGCTTATTGGGTCTTGTAGGAGATGCCAAGGAGTCTCCGAAAGCATCTCATCTCCACTGCCTGTACTCTTCTCTCCAAATCTGCAGTCAGGTCCATGATTCACAGCATACAGAAAATATGGATATGACAAGGAGCGCATTAGTCTGATCTTGGAGATAAGTGAGATATTCTTATCTCTCCAGATGTGTTTTAGTTTTGACAAAGCTGTTATTGTCTGTGCAGTCCTGCATACTACTTCTGCTTGGATCCCTGTCGGATACAATGGCTCCCAGGTACTTGAAGCTTTGAACTGTTTCCAGCTTCTGGTCATTAACCCTGATATCAGTGCTAATGCCGCTGGTGTTATTAGTCATCAGTTTGGTCTTCTCTGCACTGATTTCCATGCCGTATGTTTTGGAGGCCTTATCCAAGTGTTCTTTAGGCTGGCAAGCTCTTTTCTGATCCTGCTATTCCATCAATGTCATCTGCGAAGCGGAGGTTTGTGATCGTTCTGCCACCAAAGCTGACTGATCCTTCATGATGTCCAGTGCATCAGCCATGATTCTCTCAAGGAAGATGTTGAAAAGAGTGGTGAGAGTAGACAGCCCTGCCTTACTCCAACTGTTGTTCGAAACCATTCTCCAATGTTGTTGTTGTAGTACACTGCACTGGTGGCCTCGCTGTACAGCTGTTTGATGACTCTGATCAGGTTGCATTGATGCTGTACAAGTTCATGGTTGCCCACAAAGCTGCATGCCACACCCTGTCAAATGCCTTCTTAAAATCGATAAATACGTGGTAAAGTCTTGTTGATGTGAAGGTACCGCTCACATAGTATTCTGAGGTTGAATATCTGTTCTGTTGTGCTGCGCCTGCTCTGAAACCTGCTTGTCCTCAGCAATGATGGTCTCTGCTTGTGGCTTCAGTCTATTCAATATATCTGCAGCATGACCTTGCTTGGGTGACATATGAGGCTGATTGTGCGGTAATTATGGCATTGTTGTAGATTTCCTTTCTTGGGGAGGGTGATGAGAGTGACTGCGTCCATGGTGTTGGCCATTTTTCCTGTCTGCCAGATCTTGTTGCAGATTCTTAGTAGGGCCTAATCATGGCTTCCCCTCCAGCTTGGACCAACTCAGCTGGAATGTTGTCAGCCCCTGCTGACTTCCCCTTTTTCAGCGATCTGACTGCTGTTTCCACTTCTTCTCGGAGGATAGGGTGACTGTCTGTGGCTTTGCTTTCGGGTACATTAAGGACTTCTGGATCTCCTGCGGTTCTATAGTTATACAGGTCGGAGCAGTATTCTGTCCATCTGTTCAGAATATCCTGGTCGTCAGTGAGACACTTCCCATTTTTGTCTTGGATTGTTAAACCTTTTCTCTGTTTCGTGCTAGTCAGGTCTTTCACCAGCTGATATGCTTTCTTGCTATTGTTTTTCTTGATGTTCTCTTCAATGTCTTGGCACTGTTCACCGATCCATTTTCTCTTTGCCTCCGTCATGGACTTCCTGATTCTTTTGTTGACTGCCCTATATTGTTCTGCTCTCTTTCTTTGTTTCATTTTCTTTTTCTTCAACTCTCTACGCTTGTCGCATAGTTGTAGGATGTTAGGTGTGACCCATGTTTTTTTGACTGGTCGAGCGTTTGCCAAGAAGCTCGTTTGCTGTTTCAGTCACTGCTGTATGAACTATTCGTCAGTGTGTCTATGTCTGAGTCTAACACAGTGAGTGCTGCAAACTTTCCACCTATCCTTGCTTGAAAAATTCTAATACCTCTGGGTCCTTCAGCTTCTCGAGGTCAAATTGATCCTGATGTTGTTCCGCTTGTGGATTTTCTTTAGACGTAGTCGGAAAGTCATCATCACAAGATCATGATCACTCCCTATGTCTGCCCTGGAAAACTTCGTGTCTGTGCAATGTTAACGCTAGACTGAAACCGTCTTTTTCACCATGATGTAATCTATTGGTTGTGGTGTTCTCCATTTGGGCTATGCCATGTCCATTTTCTGGACTTCTTGTGTGGGCCAAGTGTATTCACTACTGGAGGTGGTTGTTACTGGCAAACTCCAGGAGTCTCAAGCCTCTTTCATTTGATGGTTATTACAATGTGGCCCACAAACGCCCTCCCAGTCTTTCCATGCATCTTCTCCTACCTTGGCGTTCCAGTCGCCTTGCACAACGAGGATGTCTTTCTTGGGTGTTTGATTCAGAACCTCTTGTAGCTGGTCATAAAATTCTTCTACGCTTCATCTGTGCAGTCTGATGTAGGGGCGTATGCCTGTACTATAGTTATGTTAAAGGGTTGCTCTCAGGCGGATGGTAAATAAGTCTGCTGGACACAGGCTGACAGCTCATGACGGTGTTCACGGTGTCTTTGTGAACGAGAAACCCCACGCCGTGTTCATGTTTATCCTGTTTTCCACTGTAGTATAATTTGTGGTCTTCCTGGGTCGTTGTTTCTCCCATGTTTTTCCACCTGACTTCGCAGAGCCCAAGGATGTGCCAATGATATCTGGACATCTCATGTGTCAGTTCTTCCACTTTGCCTGCAGCTCTTAGTGTCCGACATTCCATGTGCCAATGATGGTGTTGTGTCTGGCACGAATTTTGCTGCGTTTTACATCAGTAGCATACTTTCGACATCTGTCCTGATGAGCAACAGAAGGCGCGGTCCTTGGTAACCCGGGCGACGACCGATCCGGTATGGAGATTCTGGCTGTCTTTGTCATTGGTGTATCTTGGGCAAATCAAACCTGGCGGAGCCCATCCCTCTCCAGGTCGGATTTTTGGTTGGGTTTACTCCCCACATGTGGCAGGTGGTACTGGGTTACATGGTTACCAGTAGCAGAGGGAGTCTCTGACCTGACCTCTAATCTAATATAATAAGTAAAAAAAATTGCCTGTTGGTTAATCAACCTTCTGTGCTAAGAAATATACTATTGTCATACCCACCACAATAAAAGCAATCTCGCCTGTCTTCTGGGTTTCAGTGGGTTGATAATAATCACGAAGCTGTGGCTTAGTAATAGGAGATATTTGTTTGCCTGTTACAATGTAGTACTCTTTTATTGCCCCGTCAACATCAGAAAATGTTTTTGCAGCATGTCCTTGTTCACGAAGTTTTTCGTTAATAAAGTCTAACTGAGCAATTCTTTGTCTTTCGTATTCTGCCTGTGCTCTGTTCAGTTGTTCTATTGCTTTATCATGTCTCTTCCTTTCTTCGTCTGTATGAAGTTTAGAAAACAAGTAGTTGCTGCCTGTAAAAGCAAGTGCGTTAACTACAGCACCACCAACCATCATCACTAAAGAAGCCATTTTCTATTTATGGACTAATATTTTCTGGAATGATTCCTTGCTTAACCAAGAAGTCTTTTGTAGCAATGGATGCTGTTACAACCACAACTAGCTTAGCGCTGTCTTCAAAGTCTAGTTTTCCTAAATCAGCAGGCCTCATTTTTAGAAGACTCTTTCCTAACATAGTATAGCCGACACTAAGACTGCCAATAACGGCAGCGTGGTAGACCAGATTGACTGCAGTCTTTTCTGTACTCATATTTCACTATAAGTATAAATTATTTATTTATATCTATTATACATATTGAATGGATCGTTGTCAGCTGTTTGCTTTGCAATGGTTGTGGCTGTGGTTGTGGTTTGGCTTTGTTCTTGCTGCGGTTCTTGTCTTGCTGGTTGCTTGCTGCTCCATACTCTATAGGCTGTATAACCAATTCCCATAGCTGTTATACCATATATTAAGTAAGACTGAATGTTTGTTTTTGGTGGTGCTGTATCTTTTTTCTGTGTTTCTATAGGCAACTGTTTTTCTAATGTTTCTCCAGATAAGATCTTTTGCTTTGCTTGGTTGCTAAGTTTTTTCTGTCGATTCCATTCTTCTAACCTCTTGCCAGCTTCAACTCTCCCAGGTTTCTTTGTTACAGATGTCACTTGTGAAAGGGAGGGTTGCTCTTGATTCTTGGCATTCTCCTGTGCTTCCTGTTGGTTCGTGGCTGTGTTCTGTTCCTCCATCTTTCTCTATGTGGTTAAATTTTATATGTTTTAAAGTTATCATACTAGCAGCTACTGGTGCTAACAGAGAGCCAAAACGGTAATACATATCACAGCCAAGTGTCTCCAGCGTTCTAGACAAAATAGGATCTTGTGAGAGGTCATATGCTAAGTCAGCTTCTGAGTCCACATTAAAGACCCTACTTGTTGCTTTAGCATATAGACCAATAACAGTATGCCCTAGGCTTTTCAACTATCTTTGCTCCAAGAAGAGATTCATACCTATTAAAATACTTAATAATGTCTTGTGGTGATAACTGCTGCACCTGTTTCAACATGTTAGTTGTGTTCCTAAGTATTGCTTTGTTTTATTACAAGCAGCAAGAGAGTACAACTTCTCCTTCTTATCCAGTATACTCTTCTCATCTGTTATTCTTCTGACTAGAACCAGTAGATGTCATCAACAAAAGTTCGTCGCAATTCATGTTGTCTATCTTTATCAATATATTTTGTGTAAAATAATTGTTGTTGTTCTTGACAAGTTGTTGATAAGTTGTTGATAAGTTGTTGATAGGGTCTTGTTTATTTCTTGACAAGTTCTTAATATAGTTCTTGTTTTAGTTCTTGATAAGTTCTTGATAAGTTCTTGGTAAGATCTTGTATTAGTTGTTAATAAGTTCTTGATAAGTTCTTGATAAGTTGTTGATAAGTTGTTAATAAGTTGTTGATAAGTTTTTGATATGTTGTTGATAAAGTTCTTGACAAGTTGTTAATAAAGTTCTTGACAAGTTCTTGATAAGATATTGTTTTAGCATAAATTCCCATAATTTTATAGTTTTACCCATCAAAAATAAATAAGTATTACTTTCAGTTTTAGTAGAGAGATAGGGTAAAAGCCGAGTCAAGGTAAACTGCTTAGTTTTTATATAAAATTATGCAAGTTTTTGGTTCGATGAGGCGAAGCCGAATCGGACCAAAAGTTGCCTGGTTTTGGATAAACAGTAAGTGGTTGAGCTTGACTCGGCTTTTACCCTATCTCTCAGGAAATCTAACCGACTACATTATCACACCAAACAGACACATAAATAACAATAACAACAACACCGACACCAATACAGGACAAAACATCCATCCTGCCCCACTTTCAATCTCACCCCACGCTTTCTGCTTGATAAAAGTGTGGGTCAGTTCCAACATTAGCAATAACTGCAGGTGGCTGTATCGATTCCCCCCCTCCCCCCCCTATGCTTCCACCCCCCTCCCCCCACATCCCCCTCCTCACACACACACACATCCATCCATGCAAACACACACACACACATATACACACACACACATACACTACGCACACACACACACACACATACACTCACACACACACATACACTCACACACATATCCATTTTGGTTTGGATTTTCTTTGTTGCTTGTTTGTTTGTATGATGATTTTCAAGATTTTAAATTATTGATTTGTATGGTTTAATATTGTTCAGATATTTTGTTTTGTTTTTTAATTCCATTATGCAATGTTATTGTCTTTTCTTGTTTGATTTGTATGGTTTATCATTGATTAGGTTTTTATTGTCTGCATATTTTTTTTCTCTCTTTTTTTTTTCTTAAGATAAATGGCTTGATGAAAAAAAGCAAATGCACTGCTTATTCAATGTTTCCATCTGAAAATAAAAGTTGACTTTTGACTTTGCCACACAATCACGCACACACAACACTCACAAACACAACAAATACACATCACAAAACACACACACACATAAACAAACCTCACCACACAACACACACACCAATCATTTTTTTCCCCCTTAAAAAAAAAGGGGGGTCGGCCCCCATGTTTTTCCACCACTTCGCCAGAGCCCAAGGATCCCCAATGTACTGGACATCTCATGTGTCAGTTCTTCCACTTTGCCTGCAGCTCTTAGTGTCCGTACATTCCATGTGCCAATGATGGTGTTGTGTCTGGCACAATTTTGCTGCGTTTTACATCAGTAGAAATACTTTCGACATCTACCTGATGAGCAACAGAAGGCGCGGTCCTGGTAACCCGGGCGACGACCGATCCGGTATGGAGATTCTGGCTGCCCTTTGTCATTGGTGTATCTTGGGCAAATCAAACCTGGCGGAGCCCATCCCTCTCCAGGTGGGATTTTGGTTGGGTTTACTCCCCACATGTGGCAGGTGGTACTGGGTTACATGGTTACCAGTAGCAGAGGGAGTCTCTGACCTGACCTCTAATCTAATATAATAAGTAAAAAAAATTGCCTGTTGGTTAACCAACCTTCTGTGCTAAGAAATATACTATTGTCATACCCACCACAATAAAAGCAATCTCGCCTGTCTTCTGGGTTTCAGTGGGTTGATAATAATCACGAAGCTGTGGCTTAGTAATAGGAGATATTTGTTTGCCTGTTACAATGTAGTACTCTTTTATTGCCGCGTCAACATCAGAAAATGTTTTTGCAGCATGTCCTTGTTCACGAAGTTTTTCGTTAATAAAGTCTAACTGAGCAATTCTTTGTCTTTCGTATTCTGCCTGTGCTCTGTTCAGTTGTTCTATTGCTTTATCATGTCTCTTCCTTTCTTCGTCTGTATGAAGTTTAGAAAACAAGTAGTTGCTGCCTGTAAAAGCAAGTGCGTTAACTACAGCACCACCAACCATCATCACTAAAGAAGCCATTTTTATTATGGACTAATATTTTCTGGAATGATTCCTTGCTTAACCAAGAAGTCTTTTGTAGCAATGGATGCTGTTACAACCACAACTAGCTTGGCGCTGTCTTCAAAGTCTAGTTTTCCTAAATCAGCAGGCCTCATTTTTAGAAGACTCTTTCCTAACATAGTATAGCCGACACTAAGACTGCCAATAACGGCAGCGTGGTAGACCAGATTGACTGCAGTCTTTTCTGTACTCATATTTCTACTATAAGTATAAATTATTTATTTATATCTATTAATACATATTGAATGGATCGTTGTCAGGCTGTTTGCTTTGCAATGGTTGTGGCTGTGGTTGTGGTTTTGGCTTTTGTTCTTGCTGCGGTTCTTGTCTTGCTGGTTGCTTGCTGCTCCATACTCTATAGGCTGTATAACCAATTCCCATAGCTGTTAAAAACCATATATTAAGTAAGACTGATGTTTGTTTTTGGTGGTGCTGTATCTTTTTCTGTGTTTCTATAGGCAACTGTTTTTCTAATGTTTCTCCAGATAAGATCTTTGCTTTGCTTGGTTGCTAAGTTTTTTCTGTCGATTCCATTCTTCTAACCTTTTGCCAGCTTCAACTCTCCCAGGTTTCTTTGTTACAGATGTCACTTGTGAAAGGGAGGGTTGCTCTTGATTCTTGGCATTCTCCTGTGCTTCCTGTTGGTTCGTGGCTGTGTTCTGTTCCTCCATCTTTCTCTATGTGGTTAAATTTTATATGTTTTAAAGTTATCATACTAGCAGCTACTGGTGCTAACAGAGAGCCAAAACGGTAATACATATCACAGCCAAGTGTCTCCAGCGTTCTAGACAAAATAGGATCTTGTGAGATGTCATATGCTAAGTCAGCTTCTGAGTCCACATTAAAGACCCTACTTGTTGCTTTAGCATATAGACCAATAACAGTATGCCCTAGGCTTTTCACTATCTTTGCTCCAAGAAGAGATTCATACCTATTAAAATACTTAATAATGTCTTGTGGTGATAACTGCTGCACCTGTTCAACTGTTAGTTGTGTTCCTAAGTATTGCTTTGTTTTATTACAAGCAGCAAGAGAGTACAACTTCTCCTTCTTATCCAGTATACTCTTCTCATCTGTTATTTCTTCTTGACTAGAACCAGTAGATGTCATCAACAAAAGTTCGTCGCAATTCATGTTGTCTATCTTTATCAATATATTTTGTGTAAAATAATTGTTGTTGTTCTTGACAAGTTGTTGATAAGTTGTTGATAGGGTCTTGTTTATTTCTTGACAAGTTCTTAATAGGGTTTTTGTTTTAGTTCTTGATAAGTTCTTGATAAGTTCTTGGTAAGAAACTTGTATTAGTTGTTAATAAGTTCTTGATAAGTTCTTGATAAGTTGTTGATAAGTTGTTAATAAGTTGTTGATAAGTTTTTGATATGTTGTTGATAAAGTTCTTGACAAGTTGTTAATAAAGTTCTTGACAAGTTTTTTGATAAGATATTGTTTTAAGCATAAATTCCCATAATTTTATAGTTTTAACCCCCTCAAAAATAAATTAGTATTACTTTCAGTTTTAGTAGAGAGATAGGGTAAAAGCCGAGTCAAGGTAAACTGCTTAGTTTTTATATAAAACTATGCAAGTTTTTGGTTCGATGAGGCGAAGCCGAATCGGACCAAAAGTTGCCTGGTTTTGGATAAACAGTAAGTGGTTGAGCTTGACTCGGCTTTTACCCTATCTCTCAGGAAATCTAACCGACTACATTATCACACCAAACAGACACATAAATAACAATAACAACAACACCGACACCAATACAGGACAAAACATCCATCCTGCCCCACTTTCAATCTCACCCCACGCTTTCTGCTTGATAAAAGTGTGGGTCAGTTCCAACATTAGCAATAACTGCAGGTGGCTGTATCGATTCCCCCCCTCCCCCCCCTATGCTTCCACCCCCTCCCCCCACATCCCCCTCCTCACACACACACACATCCATCCATGCAAACACACACCACACACATATACACACACACACATACACTCGCACACACACACACACACATACACTCACACACACACATACACTCACACACATATCCATTTTGGTTTGGATTTTCTTTGTTGCTTGTTTGTTTGTATGATGATTTTCAAGATTTTTAAATTATTTGATTTGTATGGTTTAATATTGTTCAGGATATTTTGTTTTGTTTTTAATTCCATGTATGCATATGTTATTGTCTTTTCTTGTTTGATTTGTATGGTTTATCATTGATTAGGTTTTTTATTGTCTGCATATTTTTTTTCTCTCTTTTTTTTGCTTAAGATAAATGGCTTGATGAAAAAAAGCAAATGCACTGCTTATTCAATGTACCATCTGAAAATAAAAGTTTGACTTTTGACTTTGACTCACACAATCACGCACACACACACACTCACACACACACACACACATATACACTCACTCACACACACACACACACACTCACAAATCCACTCACACACACACACATACTCACACACACACACACTGTCAGACAGCGCACAGATCTATATCCATGGATACTCATGCATATTCATTGGCAGGGATATTCCGTGCTTACTTACAGTTCCTTTATCGGAGTGGCAAACACTTCTGAGAGCCTCTGACAGGAAGGTCACAGACTCTGGCTAAAAAGGCTGGCAGCGCAGCGCAGCGCCTCTGCCCCTGTGTCCGCTTGACCCTCACAGAGGTGGACAGGACATAAAGCGATGTGCGTGTGTGTGCGTGAGTGTGTGTGTGTGTGTGTGTGTGTGTGTGTAAGTGTGTGTGTGTGTGTGTGTGTGTGTGTAAGTGTGTGTGTGTGTGTAAGTGTGTGTGTGTGTAAGTGTGTGTGTGTGTGTGTGTGTGTGTGTGTGTGTGTGTGTGTGTGTGTGTGTGTGAGTGTGTGTAAGTGTGTGTGTGTGGTGTGTGTTGTGTGTGTGTGTGTGTGTGTGTGTGTGTAAGTGTGTGTGTGTGTGTGAGTGTGTGTGTGTGTGTGTGTGTGTGTGTGTGTAAGTGTGTAAGTGTGTGTGTGTGTGTGTGTGTGTGTGTGTAAGTGTGTGTTGTGTGTGTGTGTGTGTGTGTGTGTTGTGTGTGTGGTGTGTGTGTGTGTAAGTGTGTGTGTGTGTGTGTGTGTAAGTGTGTGTGTGTGTATACATGTGTGTGTGTGTGTGTGTAAGTGTCAGTGTGTGTATGTGTGTGTGTGCAGAGAGGGAGGAAACATGTGGTCGGTAATAGGGAGTGGGTACTGCAGGTTGAAGTGTTCATCTGTGTATCTGTTTTAAGTTTGTTACAACACATTTCAAAGAAAGTGTTCCTCTGTGATTCATCTTCTACACACAAAAACCTATGTTAAGTAGGCTTGTTTTTGTATCTATAGATCTATCTAAGGCTTCAGACAGCCATAGTATCAGGGTTTTGTTTTTGCTTTTTTTTGTTTTTGGTTGTTGTTGTGTTGTTGTTTTTTTCAGGGGGGGGGAAGGGGTTTGGGGGAGGGGGGGCTTGGGGAGGGGGTTGGGGGGGGGGGGGTGAGGGTGGCTGTGGTTTGGTGGAATTGCTCTGTATTCCAGTGACCAGCAGGAAACATTGAAACCTAAATCATGATATAGCTAATTAATCCGGTCACGTCAAGTCAAAAATATGTTCTTCATCACACGAGGGGCAATAACAGAATACACCTTCTCTCTCTCTCTCTCTCTCTCTCTCTCTCTCTCTCTCTCTCTCTCTCTCTCTCTCTCTCTCTCACACACACACACACACACACACACACACACACACACACACACACACACACACACTCGTCTAGTATCACTAATAGTGAACAGATGTTAAATTGAAGACAACAACAGCAATAACAACATGCAGACACACAGACACACACACACTTTCCGTATAAAACATTTCAAACAGCATATGATGGGTACATATCGACATATTTACTGACTATATAAATAAAACATTTTTTTTTCCAACTCTTTCACCATAACTTATCCAAACACTGCTGTAACCCCAAACAAAACCCTTTAAAAAAAAAAACCTAAAGATCTAACATTCTCATCACTCAGCAAATATGTTCTTCACAAAGACTCGTGAAAGAGCTGCCCAAACAAAAATATACCCCCAGGCAAAAGCAAACAAGTTTCTACAGACATTCCGGCTGCCTATCTAACATTCCGAAAACCAATCAGCACAAGCAAGAGAACTATTTCCAGGATGGGGAAAAAAAAACAACTTGCCTGCAGCTGTATGGACACTGGAACAGACTTTGTTATCAAGTAATATACCAACAGTTTGCTGGCCTTGGCTTCAGTGCAGTTCCCCAGTTTACCCAACTGTAAATGGGTACCCGCCCTCTTTAGCCTTAGGGTCAGTGAAGGTAAAGCAGCGAGGGAGAGGATATGGGCGCCGCTCTCAATATGCTGGCCCCTAGAGAAGCTGAGGTCTCTGACATCTCACTCCCCAATGACTGCATAATAGGTTTTGGGAACACTTTACCTTTTATTACCTTTTAACAATGATAATTAGTCATAGTGCTAAAACAAAGCACTGAGGTTTCTGAAATCTCACTCCCCAATAACTGCATAGTTTACAGGAACACCTTTACCTTCTGTTACTTTTTAACAATGATAATTAGTTTAAGTGCTAAAACAAAACAATACATATATAAAGAAAACCTCCCAGCTACAAGGAACAACAACACCATAATTAATAATTTATTTGGTGGTACTAGTAGAGCTATGGTAGTAATTTTCAAATGAAGACACATCTATCTATCCATCCCTGATGTCATGAGCAGTCGAGTCAAAATGAATTTGCTGTGGTAGCAATGACCAGAGGAAGAATAATGGCCAATAGCGACGGCCAATGGCCAATGGCTGTGTGACTGAGAAGGGAAAGATGATGTGGTAATTTTATTACTGCACTATGGGATCAGGATGGAACTGAATTCATTCAGTGCTTAGCTAGACTTCTGCACAAATGCAGCGCGCTGTGGTAACGTCATTACATGGTGGCATTTGGATGGAAAGGTATGGACAGGGTTGGGGAAGGGGGGGGGGGAGGGGGGTTCATTTCTTGGCTAGAGCTCTCAGGTTCACTTACGTTGAGATTTTGCATATATATGCAACCTCCCCACCATGAAAACAGCCACATTCCGACTTCATAGATGTTTGCTGGGTATGTTTGTGTTGCACAACCCACCAAATGCTGACATGAATTACAGGATCTTTAACGTGCATATCTGATAGATCTGCATGTGAATATTATACACAGAGGGAATTAAGGCACTAGCAGGTAGGTCTGCACTTGAAGTTGACCTGGGTGATCGTTGAAATCTCTACCCTAATTTATCATGGGGTTGAAGTCGAATGGTCTTCACTACTCGGCTATCGGCTATGGATTATGTCCCTCTTTCGAAAGGTCTGAAATGTCACTTGCGTTCTTTCTTAAGGTTTGGATGGTTTAACTGTTTGCTTCTTTGTCTCTCTGTTTGCTTTAGGAAGTAGCGAGTATAATGATTTTCTTCTTTTTTTTTTTCTCTTTTATTGCTGCTGGATAGGACTTGTGGCAGGGGGAGGGGGAGGGGGGGGGGGGGGGGGGGGGGGAAGGGCTGGGATTTATTATTCTGGTATGTGCTTGTTTGTTTTTTTGGTAGTGATGCAGTCTTTTGGGGGAAGTGGGGGGGGGGGGGTGGGGGGGGTTTGGGGGTGGGGGGGGGGGGGGGGGGGGGGGGGGGGGAGGGTGTTGTAAAATTTAAAAGGGTTTTGTTGCTGTGAGGGAGGGTTTTGGTTTTAGGTTTTTGTTTGTTTTAAATGCACTTAGAGTCGGGGGTTAAAGGGATAAAGGAAAACAAAAAAGAAATGCATTTAAAAAAAAAAAGAAAAACCCCAAAGAAATTGTAACAGATCTCAGAGATTTTACGCATTTTCGATGGGATTTTCTTATATATTATATATATTTTAAATTTTAAAAATATATATTTAAATATCAAAGTCCCATTTCCCCCCTCTCACCAATCTATCACAACAGCCCCCCCGCCACCCTGTTGCGTCAGTCCGTGTGCCATCTCCCTCCCTGCCCCCTCACTCATCGCCCCTCCAACGTTGACAGCCAATCACCCAGGGCAGCTCTGAATATTTGGCGGGACAGTTCACACATCCCATCATCGGGGCCCTCCGGAGACAAGGGCCCTCACTCTTTGAAAAAGAATCTCAGACATGGGAATTAAAGCCTCTGGAACCGGAGGAAACGGGCAGGGTCGGTGCCGGTGGTCTAGGTTATGCACAAAACAGGTGGGGGGTTTAAATTCCCCGTCGTACATGGACTGTTTTTCCTCCATCCATAAAATTATACAGGGTGGTTTGGGAGGACGAAGAGGCAGACAGAGGGAAAAACGATGGAAAGACAACATGGAGTGGGCTGGTCTGAGTGGAATGTTGGGGGGAAGGAAAGCAGAGGACCCCGGGAGTGGGGGAAAACTGGGTGTAAAATCTTCAATGGTGCCCCACGGTCCACAAGACTACTGGATAGGTGAAGGTGAAGAAAGGTGGTCTGAATGTTTGTCTTCAGGAGGAAATGATAAACCAAGATCCCATATGTTGCTGTATACATAATTTAGCCAATATATATAAAAGTATAGATCTATCTACAGAAACAAAACGATGTTGTCCCTAACCAAATTTCTTGAGGGAAAAAAGCCAGTTTCACTGGTCAAAGAATACACACGCTGACAGGCCAAAAAAAGGAACGTGATGAGAACTCTCTTTTCAGGGAGGAGAGCAGTCTGAAGTTCATGCAGAGAAACGTGCCGTGACTGATTGCCTCCATCTTTTCCTTCTCACAACCACCACACCCTACTCCTAAGGTGAAAGACTGTGGGTGGAGGACACTGACAGGGCAGGGGTGGGAGGGAGGGGAGGAGGGGTAAGGGTGGAAGAGGTGGGTGACGTGGGTAAGGGTGGAAGGAGAAAGGTGGGGGCAATGACTGCCTAAAGTCTTTTAGCCTCATCAAGTGAGGTTGCCATATATGCATATTCAATAATATAGCTGTGTGTGCCCTTCGATCAGTTTGCAATCAGCCAACCAATTTCTGCACGCTCTTTAAGGAAACTATAGGGTGGGTTTTGTAGAGCCAAATGGGCCAAGTGGCTAGCTCTCTAATGCTGATTTGTCATGATGTCAATGTGATGCGGATGCACTGCATCTCAGTGCGAGTGGTTATCCTTTTATACCAATTATAGACTGAAGTATGGGTATTATGTTCACCGCTTCCTGGTCTATGATATGGAGAATAAGTATCTTTACTACTGCATCGAGGGACGTGTCTGAAGCGTTAGATAAAGAAGAAGACGAAGAAGAAGAAGATAGAAGAAATAGAAAGAAGAGAAGAAGAAGAAGGAAGAAGGAAGGAGGAGGAGAGAGATGAAGAGAAGAAGGTAGGATAACGAGTAAATTATTTTTTTTTAACTTAAACTGTTTCCTCCAATATAAAACACACAAGATTTCCTCTCACTCATTCACACAGTGGTAAGTGCCAGTCTAACCATGATCCATAAAAACATCAGGCATTATTTGTTTGTTGTTTTAAAACCAAACCTGACCTCATAATCAAACCCATCAAGAAAAAATACAAAAGACTCAAACTCTCAATGCCATAAGGCCACCTAAACTTATGAAATATGTATGTTAATTTCTAACGCCCTCCCATGATGTGACCATCTATCACCAAAGCAACCAGTTTCAATGAACAAGATGTTTCCATAGCCAAAAAAAAACAAAAAAAACAACCCAAAAATAGGTTGTTTTCTAACGACTCCTCGTCAACCATCACCAGTTCTCAGTGTAACGGAGAGGGTTGTGGAGAAGGGGTGGGAGCTGCATGGCGGGCATTCAGATGGGGGAAAGTAATTACAGAACTACTATCACAGCATCAGCAGCCTCATGTAATGATCAATCCTAACATTTTTGTTTGTTTGTGTGTTTTTCATTATTTTCCACCTTCATGTCACCGATGTGAACATGATTTTGTTTCTGTCCAGATTTATTACATCTTTCAAGGCTTTGAACTTGCTGTGAACTTCATTTCAATTTTCTCGTCAGAAGGGGGGAGGGAGGGTGAGAGAGACGTGAGAGAGAGAGAGAGAAGAGAGAGAGCGTGGACGACGGAGAGAGAGAGAGAAGAGAAGAGAGAGAGAGATAGAGGAGAGAGAGAACAACACAACTGAGGGGACAGAGAGAGAGCGAGGGAGAGAGTCTGAAGACAGTGAGCAGGAAGGGGGGGTGGGGGGGGGGGTGGTGTGGAGAGAGATGGTGACCAAAACTGAGAGACAGAAACAGATAAATGAGAGAAAATGAAGATGGAGGAGAGAAGAGAGACGTGGAGACCAAGAGAGAGACAGAGCCAGAGACAAACAGAAAGAGGGACACTTTTTTAATCCCTGATTTTTTTTTTTCAGAATTATTCCATGACAGATACAGAGTTCTGAAAAATGTTCACCTTTTCCTCCATTCTTCCATCAGGCATAGCGTGCAGTAATTTATAAATAAACACAGCCAGTACAGAAGACAGCATTACTTGTGCACAGAGAGAGAGGGGATTAAAAAAAATATTTAAGTGGATTAAAGCATCCATGAGGATGAATGATAAGCACCCTAAGATTAAGAACCAAATTCTGGTTTTGACAAGGAACACACTGTATCACACCAATCCAATACAGTGAGAAAAGCCTTGAAAAACAACACCCAAAAAACAAACAAAAAAGGAAAAATACAAAAGACCAAAAATGCCAGAAACAAATTCAAAGCTAGTAGAGATTTTTTTGTTTAATTCTGTAATAGCTTGTTGTTTTTCCATCAACTCTTAAATACTAGGGGACGGGGTAACTCAGTGGTCAGAGCACTCACTTTCCCCATCTAAGGTTGAGAAGCACTGAGTACAGTTACCACTTGGATGGGTGACCATTTGCATGCCTTGGCTTCAATACAGTCCCCCAGTTTACCCAGCTGTAAATGGGTACCTGCCTCTTTAGGGTCAGGGAAGGTAAAGCAGCGAGGGAGAGGAAATGGGTGCTGCCTTCAATATGCTGGCCCTTTGAGAAGCTGAGGTCTCTGATGCCTCTCCCCCCAACGACCACACAGGTTATGGGACACCTTTACCTTTTTTTTTTAACTTATATATATATACCCTCCTCTTCAAAAGATAGCCAGCCCTAGGACTAATGTTGTTATGGGCAGCTAGATTTTCATGTTACCTATAACTTTAAGCATTCATTCATTCATTCATTCATTCACAGGCAAACTCTGAAACTGTTTTGCAGCCATGTAGGCCACCATCAGCCAAACTGTGTGTTGGCGTTATTGTTCACCTTTCGACATGATTCAACCAGCTGAAAATGGAGTATACAGTCTGAATAGTTCTAAATAACTGTTTGGAAATGGTAAGTGCTGCTGAAGTTTACATATGAAGGTCAACTATTATATTCTCTCTCGGCCTGCCTGCCTGTCTCTGTCTCTCTCTTTCTGTCCACAATTTAAGAATTATTCTCTCTTCTCTCTCTCTCTCTCTCTCTCTCTCTCCCCTCCTTCAAAGAATTACCCATAGTCATCTCTCTCCTCTCTCTCTCTCTCTCTCTCCTCTCTCTTTTTTTCCTCTCTCTCTCTCCTCTCTCTCTGTGCCAACTCCGGAATTTTATATTGTCTCTGTCTCTCTTTTATCCTCCTTTGAAGATTTAACTTATAGTTGTCTCCAGTCTCTATCTCTTCTCTCTCTCTCTCTATTCTCTCTCTCCTCTCTCTCTCTCTCTCTTCTCTCTCATTGTGTTATCTCCTTCATTCAGCCTGAAATAAAGGAAAAGAATAAATTTTAATAAATAATTAAATAATAATAATCCTTAGCAAATGTTAAGTGTTTCCAAGCATACTGTGGAATTTCTCTTTCCATTTGTTTGTTTTTCTGTTTCTTTTTGTTTTATCTAAAGCTTATGATAATTCAAAGGCTCATGCGCACAACTCACCACACACCACTATTACTCCCTTTTAATATGAGCTGTCTCAGTGACCAAATATAAACCGGCAAAAACATCCTGCGGCCCGATATTAAATTCCCATTCCGCCCCGCTGTTGTCTGTGGATACCAACAAGCAGCTATGACCAGTGAGGACAGATGTCATACAAAATCAGACCCAGCATGCACCCGGCTACTGGAAAGGAACAGGCTCACCAGGTTAAAACTTGCCACCATTGGTCACTGTTTTAATATACACACAACACATACTCACACATACAAAAACAACAACAACAATAACAACACTGCTCCAACAAAACCTCAGGCGTTTAATTCAAAAAGGGATATATTCCAACAACACTATCAATCACGAACATTCCCCACGTTCACCATGTATCCTGGCTTAGATATCATTTTGGTTCTTTCCAACCAGCGCTCGCTGCAAGTAGCGGGGTAAAAAAAGCTATTACGATACGAACTAATGGCCTTAATGATATCAACTTTCAGAAACACAGCTGCTATCCAAACCAAAACCAACCCCTACTTTTCATTGACCCATCACAACAGGGAGAGCAGAGAGGGCATGACTCTTGACTGTCCCGGTTGGACCGCAGTCAATACTGCTTAGTTTACCATCTAACCCACATTTGGCTTCAGGTTGTCAGTGATATAAGCCATGGTTGGGACAATGACCCCATACTCCTGTCAGTGGGAGAAGACTATCAGATTTATTAAACAGATGAATGGATTTTTTATATTCTTCTGTGTTTGTGGGCGTGTGTGTGTGGGTGTTTGGTGGGGGGGGGGGGGGGGTGGAGGGGGGGGGGGGGGTGACGTGAGATTGCGAATGGCAATGTTTACCCACTAGGCTATGAGTTGTGTGTGTGTGTGTGTGTGGTGTGTGTGTGCGTGTGTGTGTATTGTGTGTGTGTGTGTTGTGTGACTGTGTGTGTGTGTGTGTCTGTGCCTGTGACTGTGGTGGTTGTGTGTGGTGTGTGTGTGTGTGTGTGGGTGTGTGTGTGTGTGTGTGTGTGTGTGTGTGTGTGTGTGTGTGTGTGTGTATGTGTGTGGTTGTGTTGTGTGTGTGTTTTTTATAAAAAAATCTCATTCATTATTATTCTTTTATATTGTGATAATGGAATAAGCACTTGTGTGCTTATTTTTATCAGTCCATATGTATGCGGATTGTGGAATTCTGGTCAAAAAGCGGGAACAGGGATTGTAACGTGTGGCGCAAGACGTTCTGCATGCCGTTCGCACCAGGGGCCTCAGTTTATAGTCTCATCCAAAGGACTTTTGGGGAGATTAGAGTGAAGCGCATTGATGTTAACTCCAGAGGAAAATATCCCCTTTGAACGGGAATGAACCCAGGTCGTGATGATTGCGACGCAATGTTCCTAACCACTAGGCTGTTGTGTGTGTGGTGTGTGTGTGTGTGTGTGCTGTGTGTGTGTGTGGGTGTGTCGTGTGTTGTGTGTATTATGTGTGTGAGTGTGTGAGTGTGTTGTGAGTGTGTGTGTGTGTTTTCTTTGTTGTTGTGTTGTGTGTGTGTGTGTGTGTGGTGTGTGTGTTTTGTGTTTGTGTATGGTTGTGTGTATATATGTGTGTGTGCGAGAGTGAGAGAGAGAGAGTGTGTGTGTGTGCACACCTATTTTTATTATGTGTGTCTGTGTGACCCAACACTAGATTCTAGTTGTACCACCCATGAACGCACTTTTAACCATTAGTTTTGGGGCCATCCAAAAAAATTTAGCTGTTAATGGGTCCCGCCTCTTTGGGGTGGGGAAGGAAAAGCAGTGGGGGAGAGGGATGGGTGCCCCCCTCATATGCGGGCCCCCGGGAGAAGTAGGTCTCTGTCGCCTCGTCCCCTATGACCACACAGTTTGGGACCCCTTTTCCCTTTTCATACAGAAAAAATTATTTTTAAAACCTTCGGTCATCTTAAAGAATCATTTCAAAGTTGTCTCTTTCACCACACACACAAAACAACTATCTACAGCACCCACGCTTTGCATGCACACCATACCAAACATCTACACATACACACTTCTTTTCCAGTCCCAAAACCACCAACCCTTTAAAGAAAGAGGCAGTAAACGGTTATTGATCACGCAGCCTAATTGTTTGCCCCCCCCCAAACCCAAAATCAATCCCACCCAACCCCACAGCACCCCCCCCCCTCACTCCATGTGCACCGTCCCAAACAAAAAAAGGGAAAAGGGAAATTATCAACACCGCCATCAAACCACTGTCCCAGCCCAAAACTCAAAAGGCCCTTTACCAATACCGATCAATAGCAAAAAAGCCCCGGCCACACAAAGGCTGGCTGGGGACCTAGTGCACAGTCTACCCAAATTCCGGGGCCTGCTTCCAAGGATAACCCCGATTCACAGCTTTTTTGGGGGGGAGTGGGGGAGGGGGAAAAATTTGCTTTTAATGTGCACAGTGTTCTTTTTGTGTTAGGAACTGGGGATTCTCCCACCCCACCACCACCCCCCAGGGACTTCCCCCCCCGGGATCCCCCCCCCCCATCCCCCCCCCCCCAAAACCCCCCTCCCGTCTCCCCCCCCCCAAACCCCCCCCCCCCAATCCCCCTCCTCGCCCCCCCAATCCCCCCTTCCTCGTCCCCTAACCCCCCTCCCCCCCCAATCCCCCTCCCTGCCCCCCCCAAACCCCCCGTCCCCCCAATCCCCCCCCCCCGCCCCCCCCAACCCCCCCCCTTCCCCCAATCCCCCCCCCCCAATCCCCCCTCCTCGTCCCCCCCAAGCCCCCCCTCATCCCCCCCAACCCCCCCTCCCTCCGCCCCCCAATCCCCCTTCCCCCGTCCCCCAATCCCCCCTCCCCTCCCCCATCCCCCTCCTCGCCCCCCAATCCCCCCCTCCCCCCCCATTTCCTCGGCTTGACTCTGAGGTTCAGAGATTTTGATTATATTTATTTATTTATATATTTCTTTTTTAATTTTTTATATAAGGTAAGGGGAATAACATTTGTATGTTTTTTTCTTAAAAAACCGTCCCCTAATAAACCATTTTTGCCCCCCCATTAACTAAGGTAGCCGCTTTAGCCACACGAACTAGGGATAAACAGGGGTTTATTTTATTTATTTTTTTATTTTATTTTTTTTTTGTTTTATTCTTTTATATCAAAGGGTAATGGAATAAGCACGTATCAGTTGTAGGTTTTTTATATCGTCCCCGTGTGTATGCATTTTTGTAAAAATTTTGTCATCTGTTCCCCCCCGGGACACAATGGCCCACTCTTATGAAAAGTGGAAAAGGATTTAACGGTGTGCAAGATGTTCTGCAATCGCGGCATCCATGGTTATAGTATTATTATTTGAAGCTTTTTCTGTACAGCAATGATTTCAGAGTGATTTCACCAAGTTTCCCATCAAGATTTTTTGAAAGGGGAATGGTCGTGAAATGGGAAATGAACCCTTTTCTTCATAAAGTTCATGGGGACTGGGAGAAGGGGTGGGAGGAGTGAAGTGATTTGGGGCGGGGGTTTTTTTTTTTTCAAAGTGTTTATACTGTATCTTAGAAAGTTCCCCACCCCCCCTCCCTTTTCTGATAATCTCACTGAAAAGAACAGACTAAAACTGTAGACAACAACAACAGCAGCAACAACAACCACCACCACCACATAAACACACATACACACACATACAACACACACACTACACACACAACACACACACACTACACACAGTGACACACACACAACACACACACACACAAACACACACATACACACACTACACCACACACTCACACACAACACACACAAACACACACATACACACACAACTACCTACACACACAAAAACATAAAACACACATACACACACACACTGTGTACACACCCACTCACTCAACCTCATCACTCCTTTGTTATCACCACCATCAAACACAGAGGCAGTAAACAGTTAACAATGATCACCACCCACATCATTAGTTATATATATATCTCCACCACAATAATATCAATCCCATCTGTACCCCCATACTGTCACTCAGCAAACCGGCCACATCAACCGAGCCATGGCCACACTCACTGGACAGGATTTCCACGCTCCATTACCTCCCCTCACTGTCTGCATCCACACCAAACCCTAGTGATCATGTTGACAGGGTTAATTGCCCCATTCGACAAAGGAAACGGGAAATCTTATTCATTACTGCACCAATCAATAGCACATTTTATCCCCAGCACCAAAAAACCCCAACAAGATCTGACCTAATACTGCATCAATAGCAACAATCTATAAACCGTTACAAAGGTTGTCCCAAGGAACAACAAGATCTGACCTAATACTGCATCAATAGCAATAATCTATAAACCGCTGCAAAGGTTGTCCCAAGCAACAGATCTGACCTAATACTGCATCGATAGCAATAATCTATAAACAGGATCTTACCTAATACTGTATCAATAGCAACAATATATAAACCGCTACAAAGGCTGTCCCAAGCAACAAGTAACAAGATCTTACCTAATACTGCATCAATAGCAACAATCTGTAATTCGCTGCAAATGTTGTCCTATAAATCGCTCTGGTTTGTAATTGCAAGATATAGCGCTCTATAAATTCCATATATTATTATTATTATTAAATCGCTGCAAATGTTGTCCCAATAAACAAGTAACAGGATCTTACCTAACACTGTATCAATAGCAACAATCTATAAACTGCTGCAAAGGTTGTCCCAAGCAACAAGTAACAAGATCTTACCTAATACTGCATCAATAGCAATAATCTATAAACTGTTATGAAAGGTTGTCCCAAGCAACAAGTAACAAGATCTTACCTAATACTGCATCAATAGCAATAATCTATAAACCGCTGCAAATGGCTGTCCCAAGCAACAAGTAACAAGATCTGACCTAATACTGCATCAATAGCAATAATCTATAAACCGCTGCAATGGCTGTCCCAAGCAACAAGTAACAAGATCTTACCTAATACTGCACCAATAGCAACAATCTATAAACCACTGCAAAGGTTCTGGGTAGTTTACACAGCCTAGATTCTTCTATGTCATGCTTGGATGAGAGTCTAATTTGCAGCCTTTTGAAGAATTTGCAGTGAATGCAGTGATTATTAACCTTTTGTGAACGGCTGCACGCATGTGAATGTTACTTTTACAAGATTCAGTAATATACAAATTCATATAAACTTTTATTATTTTTAGGGGCAGAAGTACAAGAAGTAGTAGTAGTAGTAGTAGTAGTAGTAGTAGTAGTAGTAGTAGTAGTAGTAGCAGCAGCAGCAGCAGCAGCAGCAGCAGCAGCAGGCAGCAGTAGAAGAACTGTACCAAAACAGTGATCATGGACATACAGTAGCACACAAACTGCCTGAGGGTTATGTTTGACCATTCCATTGATTATTGCAAGAGACATAGCGATAAGAGAGATCTATGGTTGCATGCACTCAGGGTTATGTTTGACTATCCTTTAAATAACGTGATGCTAATGTAGGCACGCGCGTGCACACACACACATGCACGTACATGCACGTGCACACACGCATGCACATGCGCGCACACACACACAAGCACACACACACACACACACACACACAGTGACAACACATACACAACACACTCCTTCCTACCAATATTCCTGAAACAGTAAAAGAGTGACTACTGTTACTCAGGAGTAAAAGGAAAGAATGGACATACCTGCCACATACTTTGTTGTTGTTAGCTTTATTTCTTTTGTGTTTTAGGTATCCTCAATCCAGCCATGACCGCAACTATGTATCCAGTTTCAAAGATGATTAACCATATTTCTATGTTTCTGATTCTCTTTGCAATATCAATTTCAATTGCTTGCCTGGTTGATTTGATTTGTTCTGTGTTGTCTTATCTTGTATCCCTCTAATGCTGTGACTAGAAAAAATTACAAACAAAATAAAATAAAAGAATAAGGAGGAAAAATTCCCACAGGCAAACAACACACAGTTTATTAAGGAACTATATCAACAACATCCACAACAACTGCACGCATGATAGAGACGAGAACAGGGTAATTTATGCTTGAAGCAAACATTCAGAAAACTGAAAAAAATAAGCTGGTATACTGACACTAAAAGAACCCAACCGGATAAACACACACCACACACACACACACACAACACACACACAAAAAACAAAACAACAAAATGAAACAAATCTATAACATCAAAAGAAA
>CM054159.1:51956868-52009368 GCA_028751875.1 Rapana venosa | reverse complement strand
GAGAAGGTGAAAACCACAACTTGTGACAAGCACAAACATTAGCAGCGATAAATGCACAGATTTCCCTGTGTGAATGAGCATTGATGCAAGTCAAGTATGTGAAGGAGATTTAGACAGACAGACACACTGAGACAGAGAGACATGCAGACAGACAGACAGACAGGCAGGCAGGCAGGCAAACAGAAACAAAGGCAGTCACAAATAGAGAAAGAGACACATATCTATACAAAACTCAAGTCTGGGAGATGGAGAGGGGTAGAAGAGGGAGAGAGAGAGGGGGAGAGAGAGAGGAAGAGAAAGAGAAAAAGAGACAGACAGACAGAGAATGAAACAAAGCAAGAGATAGAGACTGAGAGAGGGGGTGCGGGTGAAGGGAGAGAGAGAGAGAGACACACACACACACAAAGACAGTTCTAAATAGAGGCAGGCAGACTACAGACATGACAGACAACACCCAGTGATGGGCAGAAAGAAGTTCTAAAACAAAAAAAAGAAAATTCTGCTCTTGGTTTTATCCTGAAACAGAAACAGGGCGGGCTGGTTAGGTCATTCTACTTTATTGTGTCATGTACATATGCGTGTGCACATGTGTATGCATGAATTTTTTGTAACGGTTAGGAGTAGAGTAGAGCTTCTTCTTTTTTCTCAGTTTTATCCTGAAATGCAAACAGGGTGAGAAGGTCAGGTCATTCTACTTTTCTGTGTCTGGTGTCTGTCACTAAGAAATGTAAATATATCATAATGCATATGTATACATGTATACGCATGAATTAGTTTCTTGGTTACGAGTCTTTTTCTTTTTCCTGCAGAATGTAAACCAGAAACAACTCTCTTGCTGCCATATTTTCTGGTTGGTTGGTTGGTTGGTTGGTTGGTTGGATGGTTGTTGGTTGGTTGGTTGGTTGGTTGGATGGATGGTTGGATGGATGGATGGATGGATGGATGGATGGATAGACGGATAGACGGACGGACGGACGGATGGACGAACAGTTGGTTGTTGGATGGATGGAGGATGGATGGATGGATGGATGGATGGTTGGTTGGTTGGTTGGTTGGTTGGATGGATGGATGGATGGATGGATGGATGGATGGATGGATGGATGGATGGTTGGTTGGTTGGTTGGTTGGTTGGTTGGTTGGATGGGATGGATGGATGGATGGATGGATGATTGGATGGATGGATGATTGGATGGGTGGGTGGGTGGGTGGGTGGGTGGATGGATGGATGGATGGATGGATGGATGGATGGTGGGTTGGTTGGATGGTTGGTTGGTGGGTTGGTTGGATGGTTGGTTGGTTAGTTGGTTGGTTGGTCGGTTGGTTGGTTGGTTGGTTGGTTGGTTGGTTGGTTGGTTGGTTGGTTGGTTGCCTGGCTGTCTGGTCAGTTGGATGGTTGGTTGGTTGGTAACTCCATGCTTGTTAGGTTCTCAGAAAGAAAAATAGGACAGTAAAATATTGTTTGATTCGATGGTTTTACTTCATGCATACCAACAGAGGGATAATACATCCCACCCATCCCAGCCCCCGGCCCCCACAACAAACAAAAATCAGTACCTGAACAACTCCTCAAGAAGTTACTCTGAGAAGTCCAGTCAAGTCAAAGGCATATAATATTGGTAATGGGATCTTAAATCATGAGTGAACATCCTATGAGCCACTACAACCAAGGACAAACCAGCAAGAGAGCAATAATATCAGCCACTGATAGATTTTTTTAAATTCCTGTCAGAACCACATACACACACACAGTGACACAACACAACACACACACATGCATGCATGCACACCCGTGCGCACACACACACACAGGCACATAGAGACACACCACACACATGCATGCACACACACACACACACACACACATACACAGTGACACAAAACATACAAACACACACACAAACACACCAGTCTCCTAACTCACAATGCCTGAGTCATAGCAGGCAGTGTGTGCCTGACCCACTGACTTGTTGAATCTTTCATGGAAAGAGTGCAAGGCACAATGACAGTTTGGATTTTTTCCTCACAATCCCACTGCACCCACACCCCACCCAGCCCCCTACATTTTTTATTTAAAACCCAAGAAAGACGACAACAATGAGGAAATGAAAAAGGCTTAACACTACTAATAACAGTGTTAAAAACCATGATTAATCACTGAACGTTAGCTTATCTTTTTACTTTAAAAATTTTTTTTAAATTTTAATTCTTTTATATCGAGAATAATGGAATAAGCACTTTTGTGCTTTTTTACATCCAGTCCCCATGTGTATGCAGTTTTGTGAATTTTGTCATCTGTTCCCATGGGCACACAATGGCCTACTCTTACGAAGAGCAGAACAGGATTTAACGTGTGCGCAAGATGTTCTGCGTGCGTTCGCACACGGGGCCTCGGTTTATAGTCTCATCCGAAGGACTTTTGGGGAGAGTGGAGTCGGCACTGATGATAACTCCAGGGGAAAATATCCCCTTGAACGGGAATCGAACCCGGGTCGTCAGATTGCTGGTGCAATGTTCTAACCACTAGGCTATCCCGTCCCCCTCAAAATATCAAAATATGTTGCTGTTGTTGTAGTGTTAAAAACAGCAATAGCTACAATGATAATAGATAATGAACATTTTTACAGTGCACACTGCTTATGATCTGGATGAAGGCTCGCTCCACCTACAGTGGGACAACTCGAGGGCATGAACACTTGTCTTGCTAGTTAAGTAGAACTAGAAGAAGACAAACTTTCTTCCCTTCAGGAACTTGACCGTCTGCTGTCCAGTCCAGCTTTCTCTGGGGCTTCTTTCAACTGATAATGATAGTGATTGTGAACAGTTAGGCCTATAGATACAGTGCATCTATAGATCTCTCCACAAAATCTGCTCAAGGTGTTTTCACTCTCAAGTTGTACTGACACTCTAACCCATCTATCCCTGCCCCTAATATGGATCTTCCCGTCACACTGTACACTTTTGTCTTAAAAATATCACACACACACAGACACAGACAAACACACATGCCCCTACACACACACTGTTATCATCACCACCACCACACCACCTCTCTCTCTCTCTCTCTCTCTCTCTCTCTCTCTCTCACACACACACACACACTCAGCTTCCCCCCCCCCTCCCCCACCCACCCCCAAACACACACACACATCATACTCTTTTTTTTTCCATGTCACTTGTCACTTTCCAATCCTGCAATGCTACAACAGATCATACAAATCTAGATAGATAAATATCTGCAGGGTTGATGGCATCAGGGGATCAGGCTCCTTCAGGGCTATCACAGACAGCTTCTAACAGAAAACGGTGCCTTTTACTTTCATTCTTTCATTTATTTTTTTTCCTCCTCACCCAACTGGTGCCTTTTTGTTTTATTCTTTCATCCCCCCTGCCCCCCCCCCCCCCCCCCCCCCCCCCCCCCCCCCCCCCAGTCACCCACACTGGTGCTTTTTACTTTTATTCTTTCATTCCCCCCTCGCTCACCCAACTGGTGCCTTTTAGTTTGATTCTTTCATTCATTTTTTTTCCTCACCCACTTTGAACTGGCCTTGGGAACAGCCATAGCATCAGCAGAAAGGGAAAGTTTGGGGGGTGGGGGGGGGGGGTTGGGGTAGGGGGGAAAATGCACCATTCTAAAAATAGAGAATGACTCATCCCTTCTCTGACCCGATTATAAATTATCTCTTGGAAAAACGGTCCCCCGCCTCTCCTCAAACACTCATTCTATCTTACAGATAGAAATGTCCTGGCTTCTGTCCCTAGTGTGTGTGTGTTGTGGTGTGGGGTGGGGGTGTGTCCTCTGTTGAACCCCCCCCCCCTGTGTGTGGTTGTTTAGCGAATGAAAAGAATGAGGAGAGGTGTGTGTGCATGTGTGGTGTGTCTGTGTGTCTGTGGTTGTCGTTTGTCTTCTTCTCTCTCTCTCTTCTCCTCTCCTCCTCTCTTCTCTTCCTCTCTCTTCTCTCTCCTCGCTTTGTTATAATCCCTCTGTTGTTCGTCTTTCCCCTTATCTATCTCCCGCCTTTCCTGCTTGCTGCCTGTTGCCCGCCTGCTGTTGCCTGCCTGCCCGCCTGCCTGCCGCCCGGCTGGTTTGTCTGTTCTCCCCCTTCCCTCTCACTGTCTAATGTTCGCCCCTCTCTCTTCTTCTCTTTCTCTTTTTTCTCTCTCTCTCTCTCTCTCTCTCCTTTTCTCTCTTCCCCCCTTCCATCTCACTGTTAGGTGTTCCAGCCTTCTCTCTCTCTCTCTCTCTCTCTCTCTCTCCCCTCTCTCTCTCTCTCTCTCTCTCTCTCTCTCTCTCTCTCTAAAAACTTGATTGTCTTCCCTGTTGTCACCGGCTGTGATGTCAGTGTCACCAATGTCAGACAATGGAGACTTGACAGTGATATACTTGTGTGTGTGTGTGTGTGTGTGTGTGTGTGTGTGTGTGTGTGTGTGGGGTGTGTGTGTGTGTGTGTGTGTGTACATGTGTGGTTGGGCGAGTGCGGATGGGTGTATGGATGAATGGGTGGGTGTGTGTCCGTGTTTTAAGTACTCTGTATATTAATATTATAAACAATGGTATGTGTGAGTATGTATACACGTATGTGCAGGCACCCATGCATATGTGCGTGCATCTATGCATAAATGGTGCATACATGTGCAGAATCTGTGCATTAATATGTGCAAACATATGCAGGATCATGTGCGCAACATCTTTCCGCACATATCACAAGTGCTAAGATTCTCCTGAACATTTAGTTCTTGGTACAGCATTCACTTAAATTCCAAAGAGAGCAAAACCAGACACACATCTTGTTCACCTTTCCATTTGACTGCAAGGCATGGTGCTATTACAGGACAGAATGAAATCTCTTGGAAATTGCGATGATAACATTCTTCCTTCCCCCTAAATCCCTTCCTCCCCCCTCCCCCCACTCTTTATCTAGAGTATCTTGAAGATCAGTCTCCACCATTTCCTAGCTTCTCCTGCTTCCTATTATGTGTATGTGTGTGTGTGTGTGTGTGTGTGTGTGTGTGTGTGTGTGTGTGTGTGTGTGTGTGTGTGTGTGTGTGAGTGTGTGAGTGTGTGTCACTGTGTGTTTGCGTGAGTATTTATTTTTTTCTTTTATTTCAGGGATGATGGAAAAGAGCACTCATGTGCTTCTTTAATCCAGTCCCTGTGTATATATATATATGATATGCAGTTTTATAAACTCTGTGTTTGTGTGTGTGTGTACAAAACTACACTAAAAATGTGTGTGTGTGTTCATGCATGTGCATGCATGTATGCATGTGTATACATGTATGTGTGTGTCACTGAGCACATAAATCATCATCTTTCTGCATGTCAGTTTTCCTGAACTTCCATCAGCATCAGCTGTCTAATGACACTGACAGCATGCAGCTCTTGGCACACACACACACACACACAAATTTCTGTCCACCCTTCAGTCAGGCCTTCCAGGCAAAATGGCATCAATCACCACAAGACAGAATGAAATCTTTTTTGGAAATTATTAATGGAGATGATAACATTCTTCCTTCCCTCTCTCTCATTCACTCTCTCATCAAGTGTCGTGTTCTGTTTTTACCCTCCACTCCACCACCCTCCCCGCCTTTCCAATCTCCCCCTGCTGGCTACTGTCTCACACACACACACACACAAACACCCCACCACACAAAACCACACAACACTTACAAACACACACATACACACACACTGGTTTTAGCTCCCTTGACTGAAAGATGGTAGCTATGCATTCACCCTGTTACAGGAGTGACAGTTGAGCAAGATGGGGTGGAAAGAGAGAGAGAAAGGAGAGAGAGAGAGAGAGAGAGAGGAGAGAGAGAGAGAAGAGAGGGGAGAGGAGAGAGAGAGAGGAGAGAGAGAGAAAGAGAGAGAGAGAGAGATGAGAGAGAGAGAGAGAGAGAGAGAGAGAGAAGACAGACAGACAGACAGACGGGCAGGCAGACACTTGAGACAGACAGACTGACACTGAGACAGAGCAACTTTACAAAACCCTAATGAAGGATAAGTCATCCTCAACTCTACCACCACATCTGACTATAGTACACCCACTCCTTTGATACCATCACCGCTCTGAGGTAATATAATGGAAATGAGAGAAAGCTGACACAGTGACTCAAGCTTCTATGGTCAACAACAGCTGAACTGACTCAGTGAGCACTTTCTTTTTTGTGGGGGGGAGAGGTGGGAAGGGAGTTGCTGCCTCATCAAATTAAATTATATGCACCATCTGGGACGTTCACATGCTGCTGTTCGCACGCCACTCATTTCAATCTCCCTGCCACACCATACACTATACAGATTCAATATGTTGCATCCTCAAGGTGGGAAGTCCACAGCAAGCCCATCAATTGTAGGCCGCCGTAGGGCCACCAGCCAGAGGGGCCCTGCATTGCTGCTGGATCTCTTTGGTGGTGTTCAGTGGTGCCTGTTCTGAACTAACACACGCTGGACACTTTATTATCATTTATTATTATTTATTTATTATATTCTTTCATTTTGAGGAAAGTGGAATAAGCACTCATGTGTTCTTTCACAGCCAGTCCCCTCCTAAGCCCCCTACCGATGACAGTGTTAGCCCAGTTGTGGAGCCAGACTGAATGAGTTGTCCATCTGAGGTGGTGACTACCACAAGGTCCCTCCAACAACCATCCCCTGTGAACTCCAACCCCAAAGGCTTGGACACAGACTCGCCATAGGCACTGAAGTGTATAATTTAGAAACTGAATCTGAGGTCACCATGTGACCAGAGCAACTGGTGCCACCGAATCAGAGGTAATTTTTTTTTTATTGCATGATGATCAATGATAATGAGGATGACATAATCATAATGATGCTCCATGGAAATGCATAATGAGACTTCTTGACAGAGTTGTACTCTATGCTTAACTATTATAATATACCCTGGCAGTGGATCCAGTACTAATTCATGCTGTTTTAGTGTCAGTGGCCAAACTACCCATGACAAACATTTTATTAGGCATATAATACGCATGTGGAGATGACATCATACCAAGACAGAGCCTTATAGAAAACAATCTTTAAAAAATCAGTGTGAACTGGCGTGAGACTGGAGTAAAAGCACTAGATCAAATTATAAATAGCTGATAAGAAAACAGTAAAGTAAACCCAAAACAAAATTCAGGAATAAATAGGCAAATTACAGAGCTCTATGCAGTACCAGAAATTGCATCATACATGGTATGCAAACAATGAGAAATCTCACAGACTCAGCCAAAAGATGCTGCACTGTATACTGTACAGTGTATAGATATGTGCAAACAAAGAGAAATTTAACAATATAACCAAAACCAAATGAACAGTTCAACACTGAAAGAAAAACAAAACAAAAAAAGACAAACACCTCTGAAGAAGGCATTACACCATGGATAAATATATGTACGGACTACATTCAGGAGATGAAAACTAATGAATAAATCACAGTATTCCTGAAATGAATAATAAATCCATGATAAAACCTAGAAAAGGCAAACACCTAAGTTGAATGCATTACCTACAGCATAACCTTGCAAGCGCTGAGACAGCTTGCAGTATCAACAAAAACCAGTGATGAGCAATCCATAAAAAAGACAAAATAACTACACAGTTCAACTAGAAGGCATTACAACATAAATTGTCAACAGGGACACACATATGCCCGCAATATACAGGTAGATCAGCCTTTAAACAGGTAATACTAGCTGTTGCAATCTGTCTGGTAACACATGCTGTAGCTGGTGGGAAGGCAGTGCTTAACCACTGGAGTATCACTGACAACACATACTGTGCATTCCATCTTTTCATTTCAAAACATGAAAGACACTAGATAGACGTTTTCTTACAAAATCAGAAAACAAACTGCTACAGTTTGGTTGAACAGAAGATACTCTGGGGAAAATTAAGGGCATCTTTGTATCCTCTGTGACTTTTGAGCTCTTCTGGGATACTGGGCCAGCTGGGCACTCAAAACTCATTACCTATGTATCTCATCATTAAATGAACCCTCAGTATCCTCCGAAGAGACCCACAGTCAATCACAAGAACAGCATTGCACTGGACCCCAGAAGGAAGGAGAAAGAAAGGAAGACCAAAAGCAACGTGAAGGAGGACTGTAGAAAGTGAGATGAAGGCCTTGCAGCACTCTTGGGGATCAGTGACTAGGTTAGCCCAGGATAGGCAGGAGTGGAAGTGCTTTGTTGCTGCCCTACACACCACTGGGTGTAATGGTTAATGATGATGATGATGAAGTATTTCATCACCTTTTCACTTAAAACAAAAATCTTAAAGATCATAAAATGAAAACCAGTAGAAGTAGATATTCTACCTTGAAGTTGAACAACTATTTTCCATCATTCAATGCCATGGATCTGTTAAGCACAGCAGACAACACTGTCTCCACGAATCTGATTCATGTGAACTAAAAACAACCCTACATAGACAAAAACAAGTCTAAAAGTACAAGAACAAACAAAAAAGCGCAAACTAATACTGACATTCGCTAAATACGTTTCCATTTTTGAACAGTATTTTTACAACCTGTTATCAGACACAACACACCAAGCTTCCTCTAACTATATATAAAAATATCTCTGGCTCCTATGACCCTACAGACAAGCGACAGACTGATCAATCTGAAATGATGGGCCAACAGAGGGGGAGTATGGACACCCTATTATGGGCTGGAAGGAGAGAAGAGAGGAAGGGACAGACAGCCTTAGAGACACAATCAGGTCATGTCAGAGTTGGATTCGTGAGTCATTCTCTTTTTTTCCACTCCTCTCTCCAGTGCCAGATCAGGTGACAGGAGGAAGCTGAAGAGGTGGGGGAAGGGGGTGGGCAGGGAAGGGGGCGGACGATGGGGGGTAGAGGGAGAAGGGGGCATATTTTCATCTCTTTGAAAAGTATATTTCTAAACTAAAGCCAAGTCATGTCATGAATCGCTAACCAGATAAAAAATAAGAAAACATAGAAAGTTAAGAGATCAACAACTTATGGAGTTATGCACTGAATAACTACAAGCATGCACACACACACACATTGTAATCAAGTCGCTTTCTGAAGACAAGTATAACGAGTCTCTCTCTGGAGTCTCTCTCTCTCTCTCTCTGAAGTCTCTCTCATCTCTCCTCTCTCTCTCTCTCTCTCTCTCTCTCTGCTCTCTCTCTCTCTCTCATCTCTCTCTCTCTCTCTCATCTCTCTCTCTCTCTCTAGTCTCTCTCTCTCTCTCTCTCTCTAGTCTCTCTCTGGAGTCTCTCTCTCTCTCTCTCTCTCTCCTCTCTCTGATCTCAACTACTCAAGACTGCACTGGTGGAACACAACTGAATTTTTTTTTCCAACTGTCACACTTAACACAAGTTAACAGTACACACAGGAAAGGGTATGTTACGTGTATGCACATACACAAGAGTGAACACACACACACACATGTGATGGAATAGCCTAGTGGTTAGAACACTGTGCTCACAATCTGACGACCCAGGTTCGATTCCCGTTCAAGGGGATATTGTCCCCTGGAGTTAACATCAGTACAGTCTCCACTCTCACCAAAAGTCCTTCAGATCAGACTATAAACCGAGGCCCCGTGTGCGAACGCACGCAGAACATCTTGCGCACATGTTAAATCCTGTTTGGCTTTTCGTAAGAGTAGGCCACTGTGTGCCGGTGGGAGTAGATGGCAAATTTACAAAACCGCATACACACAGGGACTGGATGTAAAAAAGCACATTATAGATGTTTATTCCATTATCCTCGATATAAAAGAATTAAATTTATAAATAAATAAAATAAAAACACACACAGTCACACACAATGACACAGTCAGTGAGTCACACACACAGCACACACACCACACACACACACACACACACACCACACACACTCACAACACACACACACATACACACACTCCTCACAACTAAATTACTGACACATCAAATGTTATGAAAACTGATCTCTCACTTCTCAGCCAGGGATCATTTTCAAGAATATTTTGACCCTGCAAGTCTCAAATAATCCAATATGTTCGGCCAGTGGCATGAGTGACTCACTTTATGGCCACATTAAAGCAATCTGTTTGCAATAATGCTCTGAATGAAGACTGAGCATGGGGCAATAGTATTAATATCCTCATGGAAGAAGAATGAATAAATTTATAATTGCAAGAGAAGAAGTGAGAGTGTCTGTCACTGAAAGTTATTTAATAAATCATATAACGTTTGACATGTCAAACACACATACACACACACTTATAGTTATACACACACATGTATCATTTCTTTTCTGAATTTTAAAATAAGAAGAACAAATTTAAGTGGTGGTCTTAACTGTATCACAATCTTTAATTTCAGTCAGAAGGATAAGCTGTCATGGCATATACTGTATAGATCTATAAATGCAGACCAAAGAAATTATATACTATAGATCTAGAAATATAATAATGTATACATTATTATGATTATAAATACAACTATACATGTATGTGTGCATGAACGTGTTTAATGATGCAAGTAAATTTTAATTGATTGCTATGGCAAAATTCTAAAAGTAAAGATCTCACAAGTAATGAAAATTGAAATACTGACAATGAAGAAAATTTAATCAGAAACTGTCTTCCATCTTTGTGGTGGGTCAGCATGAGATATAAATATAGAATTTATTCGGTGAGTTGGTTTTGGATGGAGGGGGGGGGGGGGGAGGGGGGGGGGGGGGGGCGGAGGGGAGCAGGGGTCTCTCTATTTCATTTCACCACAAAAATTATATTGAAACAAAAATCATAAACTATATTTAATTTATTATCAATGCACAGTTGACTGCATACAACTCAATGTACACACTATACACCCTCCACCCCTCTCCCATGACACACATGATACATTGTTTCATTTGTTCATGTATTACTATTGTGTATTAGATTTGTATTTATAAGCATCCATGCACACACACACCACACATATACAGTGATACACACTCAACCCACACACTCTCACACACTCAAAGTCACACACACACACACACACACACACACACACACACACACACACACACACACACACACACATATTTCCAACACTCACATCCTGTTTGAGTGTCCAATTGTAAAACCTTTTTTACCCACATTTTGTGAGCAGTCTGTGGAAACTGCTTTTAAAAATCCAAAATTAGCCTTTGCCATTGTTAAATGTCTATTGCACAGCCCAGTAGAGTATTTGTTGTAGTTACTTTATAGTTGTTTCATGTTAACAATTTGTTGAATTTAAATTTTTGCTCATGTTTAAGATTCCCCCCCCCCCCCCCCCCCCCCCCCCCCCATTTTGATTGCATGAAAATTCCAACACACTTGTTACTTAATCAGTCTTTTCTCTATCCATTCCCTTCTAGTTCCACTACATTTTCCACTTCCCTCGTCTAATATCACTGAGTGTGAACAGACGTTAAATTGAAGACAACAACAACACACACACATCAGAGCCGACTCTACTCTCCCCAAAAGTCCTTCAGATGAGACTATTTACAGTATAACTATAACTATAATTATAAACCGAGAACCCATGTGCGAACGGACACAGAACATCTTGCGCACGTTAAAACCTGTTCTGCTTTTCAGAAGAGTAGGCCATTGTGTGTTGGTGGAAACAGATGACAATATTTACAAAACTGCATACATGTGGGGACTGGATGAAAATAAGCACATGAGTGCTTATTCCATTATCTCAAAATAAACAAAAAAATCAAGAATAAAAATTAAAATACACACACACACACACAGAGTGACAAACACATGAGATATAAATAAACAAAAATGGACTTTCAAAAAATCACTGAAAACTTACAAAGAAAAAAGTACTGGTTTAATCCAACTGCCAAGCCCTACTCAGTCAAAATCCTGATAATGAACAAGAATGCACTGACTCTACATGTTACACTAAAAGTAAATTCTCAAAAGAATTAAGTCAATGTAGTCACTATCGGCATATTGACTGATGTGCTGTTTTTTGTACTGCAGTTTTTCCACTAAAGTTTGAACATAATTAATTCAATTATGTACTACTACTATGTGGTGCGTGAAACTAAATTCTACTGAGATACCTGTTGTTTAAACACAAAAAAGATATATTTTCAATAATGTGAATATGATATTTTGTTAAACATTTTATATCAATTTTATTTGTTTGGTATTATTATTAATCGAGCAGTGTCAACTATGTCTATTATTCTGAACGTTTCATCACTAGAAATGTAGTTTGTACTCTTAAAATCAAATGAGCCAATGTAGTCCTAAACAATATAAATTATTATATATTACTTTTAACTTAAAGGCTGGTACATAGCTGATGTCACTGTCATACCCTGGTTATGATTTGTGGCATGTGTTTTAATATTCAACAGAAAAGTCTTACAGAATAATGTCATTTATTACATTATATTTCCTTCTTATCAAGTTGTTAACCCCTACAACCCCCATCCCATTCATCATCATTTTGACCAGAGATCAAAACAGGGATTAAGTCCCACATGCAAGATTTATCACTAGAATACACAATGCAGTACTATAGTCTATCCTGTAAATATAAGAATGAAGGGTACGCTAGATTCATCATTCAATGAATGGTTGGGTTGCAACTACTGAACTAGCCTACTGAACTAGGCATGGATTTTAATCTGCCCCATCAACCCCCCTCACCCCCTTCTTTAGTTCCTACAACTTTCAAAACTGTTATTTTTACAGACTTACACAAGATATTATCCAATGCAAAGAAAACTGCTCACAACAGCAAACTCTCTGCTTAACTCTATCATCTAGGCCTATGTCTTTATGGAATTAGTCTCTTGAGTGTTCCAGTTTTACTTTTGCAATGGTTTGCATCCGCCTGTAAAATATGCCGTGCTAGATGTTCAATTTCATCCTTTGGTGTCTGCAAATGAGTGTAATATTAAAGTGCAACATAAAACAGACCAGTGAGACGAATACCGTTACAAACAGCGTATTTACCTTGGACAGACAGCTGTGCAAAATTCGCGTATCGCCGCACCACCGTACGGCCTTGGTGTCACATGAACATAAACGTCACGTGACCAAAACATATGCCGACACGACACGTGAATCTAAATGCAGCAGCCTATGCCAATGTTTACAACTTGCTGAGTGAGGTCTCTTACTTGTAGGCGATCGCAGGCCCGAAGAACGTAAGCATTCGTAAGCATGCACGAACGCAGTTTGACTTTTAATAATTAAATAACTATCAAACCAAACCAAACCAAGGGCTAACAGCCAATGAACACTGGTTGCACAGTGGTGCAAGAGTGTCTTCCCCTGGCTAGTTTCTCGAAATACAGGCTACACTTCACCTTTAGCTTCCGCGTTCTAAATAAAGTAATAGTCTGGGGAAAAATAAATCGGATTTTCACCTAAGTTTTACAGTATGAAAAAAATGCACTGTGCACTTACTTTAGGGATTGAGGACAGAGAGCAGTACCAGGTAGTCACGAAAAAGTTGGAAATGATCATGAAATGAGGATTGCTTGTGTCCCTACAGTGTTGACCCCGAGCCACGCATATTGTGGTTTGGAAGCTAGGCCTAGCAGACAACCAAGACTGAAGGGGTACAGTATTTGCTGAAAGATACACAACAAATTCAAAACAACCAAATTCATGAAAAATTACATGTGTTTGGAGTCAGAAGCTAGTCTTTCACATTTTTAAAAAAATTCATTTCTGTGGGCGCCTTAGTACATGCAGTATGAATTGCCAGCAGTATTATAGGAAAACAAAAGGAAAAGTGACAAAATCTAAAGCAGGAATGTAGTCTGTATTTAGACACTGCACGTTGGCTATATGTGTAGTGTCCGTTGAAAATAATTAAGCCATCATTTTGTCATTTTAAACTATAATTATAAAAACGACACTGGTCCATCAAGACAAAAGTAACTGCTGATTTGAGAGCCGATTCCTTGATAAATCATGGACTGACATACAAATATGCATGGAAATTATGAACCCACATTTTTATAGTGTGCTGTGCATGTATCCTGTGTTGTTTGTGTATCATGTGCAGCCTAATGTATGTATAGTCTACCTTTGTTTCTTTTCAGAAGGCAAGGGAGGAAGGAAAAACGTGCAAAAGTGAAGGACATCTGCTCTAAAGCGCCATATTCGGTAGCAAAATGCTGAATTTGTTGAATTAATATCTGGTGGACTGTCCAATAATCAGGCGCCCGAATAACGCCAACTGCATTTTGCTCTAGACTATGATGAGATGAGAGAGCATCAACCTGAGGTTCGTGTTTTTGAGATTTTCTTTCTCTCTAGACCTACCACCTGTGATGTTCAGCTCACTAGAAATAGAATTATAACCGTTTAGTGCGTCATGTCTAGTGTGTATCATAAATGTAATAAATGGTTGTTGTCTAGATCTGATGGTCCTAGTGTCGTTGTTTTCATCACTACCCCAGCAGCCCTTTGCTAAGTCTGACAATCCCTACTAGTACTACTACTACTGTGTACTAGGCTAGGAACACTAAGAAATCATTCCAGTGCAGCACTGGTAGGCTAGCAAAACTTTCTCAGTGAAGGTACAATCTTTATGATTCTCTTTAGGGGGAAGGGGGGGGGGGGTTGCTCTTACTGCTATTATGTTGTCATTGTGATAATTCTGTAATTCTCTTGCATAATTTGCACATGTTCATGTAATTGTAATGAAAGCCTAGCTAGCTGTAATGTAACTTGTAAGCCTAGCCTAGCCGTAAATTTTATGTGCAAAATATGAACAACAACCACAACAGTGATATGTAGGCCTAACAACTACAACAGCAGTCATAGAATGCAATTAAAACTATCACAGCCATAGATCTTGTAGTGCTGGAAGATTAAAAATGTTTTTTAATTGGGAGAGACTAAGTCTTTAGTCTCACAGTAGTCAGAGTACAGGGAAGTAGGGGGATGGGGAGGTGGGTATAGCTCCACTTGCAGGGTTGGGACAATCAGTGACAACATGCACACACACACATACACAAAACACACACACACACACACCACGCATGCACACACACACACACACACACACACACACACACAGGGGCACACACATGCACACACACACACGCACACACAGTAACACACACTTCTCTACTCTCTCTCTTTGAGTCTCTCTCTCACAGTCACACATACACACATACAAAAACCACACACATGTATATATGTAGTGTACTGTTCTTACTGTAACTTTGATGCATCAATGCAGTTAACTTTAAAAAAAAATAAAAATATTATATATATATAATAATAACTTAAGTTCAATAGACCTTTGACGGCTTTGTCACAGTTTGTGTTGCTGCTGGTGAATTGTTAAAATGGCTTCTAGTTCTACACATAAATCATCTAGATGTTCAGAGTGTGTATGTCATGTATGTGTGTGTCTACAGGTGTGTGTGTGTCACTGTGTGTGATGTTTGTGTGTACATGCATGTGCGCAAACATGCATGTTCACATACATTTATAAATGATACAGTTTGTGAGTTGATTGGTATGTTGCTGGATAGAATTTGTAAATACTTAACCAGTGACTCTGTGTTTTTTGTCTCTGTAAAAATTTTGCATCAGAAAGAAATAAAGTTATTCACTTATACTATAGTTATTGTTGTTACTGAAAACCAAGTTTTTGTAAAAATTCACTTTTGTTAGTGCATTTTGGTTTTTTTAAAGATTTTTGCTGCCTCAACTTTTGGCTTTCCTGTCAGGACTGTTGTTCCCATGCCATTCATTTCAATCTCTCTGCTCCAGCCTGATTCATGATATTGTACCCATAGGCCAGGGTCAGAAGTCTGCCCTACAGTACAGGCCTATTAATGTCAGGCCGCCATGGGGTAAGCCAGAGGGGCCATACATTGCTGCTGGTTCACTTTGGTGGTGTTCAGTGGTGCCTAGTGTTATGAGCTAACATAAGCAGGACGCCGCCAACTAAGCCCCTTAATGACAACAGTAGCAGCTCTGTTGTGGAGCCAGACAAAGTGATTAAGCGCTTTGATTCGTTTGCTTTACAAGATTCAGCACTATAAGCCTATATAAATACCATATATTATTATTATTATTATTATAATTATTATTATTTATTATTATTATTATTAAGACACCCTCCCAGGGTGGCAACCACCACAATTTCTCTCCAGCTACCTTCTTTCATGAATGTCCAACCCTGAAGCCAGTGAAGGCCTTGACACAAACTCACCACATGGGCAGAAGTTTGTTTTTAAAGGGGAAACCAAAACCGAAGTCGCCATAAGACCAGCGCCACCGAATAAGAGACAATTTTCGTTTCTTGCATAATGAGCAGTGACAATGAGAATGATGGAATGATGCTGCTGTGCAATTGCATGCGTTTTGTTTGAGACTATAGATGTGACAGGGCTGTACTTTTCTATACTTTTCTACAATTTCTATCATAATCATATCGCAAAGTCAACCAGGCAGGCCCAAGACATCTGCAGTGTTGGTCAGGTAGTTCGAGCATCACTCTCAAAATGAAAATCGCATCCGTAAAGTGGATGGAGCCTGCTCATCAATGTCAAACCTCCCCTGGGAGAAACATGACAAAAAAGGAAGAAGAAGAAAGTGGATGGAGCTTGACTGTGTGGTCTCAGTGAAGCCCATGTAACAGACTCTCTTTGGGTAGGAGCCAGCTGGAGTCCAAAAAATTCTATGACTCCTATGGAATTAGAACCCTTCAACCTTCCAGCCTGCAGGCCAAGACGCTAACCTCTGCGCCAAGGTTGCTAGTCATTTTCTTACTTGTAACTTTTCCAAAAACATGGAGAATGTGCAAAGTTGATGATCTGAAGTCTGTAGCTAGTAGCAATAGACTGCGCTGGTTTGGGCACGTTCAACGGAAAGCAGACCACCACATCATGAAAAGAGCAATGAACTTCGTAGTGGATGGAAAGAGACCAAAGGGATAACCTAGCAAGACCTGGGCTGCCTGTATTACAGATGATCTTAGAGAAAGGGGCATAAATAAGGAGGAAGCTCAAAACAGAGAGAGATGGAGAAGGCTCATCAATGTCAAACCTCCCCTGGGAGAAACATGACAAAAAAGGAAGAGGAAGGATTTAGGAAGGAACTTTTCCAAGAACAAAAACATAGTGTAAAGCAAAGATCACCCTGAAAAAGAAACAATGATCAATGAACCACCTTTTCAGTTTTTGTCATTGTGTGATTCTGTTGTGACTGCAATACAGGTTCCAGTGACCACAAAATTGCAAGATCTGGGGGAAGAAGTAGCACTGGTCAACTTGGTGCCTGGAACCAGTGGAAGTGTTCGCTCACTGTCACCAGAAAGCCTTTTATTAAGATTTTGCCTTCAAGGTAATACAGTAGGGAAGATGGTTGTGTGAAAATTATACATCATTATAATCATTTGAGCCAGTAAAAAATGAATGAGAATAATCGGGGAGGAGGGGGGGTTGGGGGTATATGTGTACCACTGTATTCATGAGCATGCACACAAATTCAAAATTCTGCATTATAGTTTATACATGTGTGGGTTTAAACAGATGTGTGCAAGTCTGTATGCTTTTGGAGTCATGTCCATGAGTGTGCAATTTAACAACAGTGTTTTTGCTTACATTTTTATGTTATAAATATTTGCATAACTAATTTAGTATATTTGTTTTTGCCATAGCAAATGATATCTGATATGCATTATACTCTTTGCACACCAACGGATGTCTTTGAGAAATTAAAGATCTATATTTTGACTTTGACAAGATTTGTGCTATAATGTTGGCTTGTGCTGTTACTGTAAACTAAATGAAACTGAAAAGTACCTGTCATTCAGTAAATTCCGTTGGCTTTTTTGTGTTTTTTTAGATTGAGGCATAGTGGAGTGTAATGTGGTTGTCATTAAAAAGGACACAACTTGTGGTTCACCTTTAAGGTATAATGAAGGAGGGTGGATCAGGATATGGAGTGTAGTCTGCATTTAAGATGTGGACAACTTTTTTTTAGATGGTCCTATGATTTTAGCTTAGCTTAAGCAATTGCTTTGTCATGTTGATTTTTTTTTCTAAAGGCAGGCTGAGACTGATGAACAGTGATTTGTTTCATTACAGTGTTGTTAACACTTAAAAAAAAAATCTTTTTCTAGTGAACAAGTTTTTTTTTTAATATTTTGACAGAATTGATCTATATGCTTCATGTAGTTGATTGTTGAATTTGACAGACGGAATTGATCTATATATGCTTTATGTGGTTGATTGTTGAATTTGACAGACTTGTTCTGTGACTTACTATGATCCTGTTTGTAACTTTACCCATGGAAGACCAAAAGTAAAACTGAATTTCAGTTTCTAATTGCTGAGTTATAAGTATATTTTTTATCAAAGTTGTGTAGAAGTACCGAAAGCACGCAGCAAAACAAAACAAAAAGAAAGAAAGAAAGCTTTCAGCAACATACAATACCAGGTGGGTGCTCTTTTTTCAAATTAAAGATAAAAATCCAACTTGTGATAGTAATCAGTGAGGATGACCACATCACAAGACTACCAGGAATCGCTTCGCTGAAACTCTGTTGCTCCAATTCCATGTCCAGGTTGATCATCCGAATTCCGAGATGGGAGAGACGCAGCCCCAAGCCACAGTGAAGGAGGAGAAAGCAGAATGGCTGGAACTGACCCGACCTTTGGCCAAACGCCGACCTCCCAACCGTGCGGGCCAGACCATCACCATGACAGGCACGGTGAAGCGAGGGGACCAGCTGGGCTCTCCTGTGGACGTGGAGCTGGAACTCACCGACGTAGAACTGCGTCGCCTCACCAGCCGCGAGGCGCAGTCTTCCCGCCGGTGTTCCTGCGGAAAGGACAGTGGGCCGCATGTCACGTGCTTGTCCCTCCTCTTCCTTCCTCTCGCCTTCATCTCCTCCGTATGCGTGTCTTTCTACTTCAGCGCCATGACCTGGTATAACTTCTACGTCTACTTCAGCGAGGAGAAGACGGTGTGGCACAAGATCTTCATCTGCCCGCTCCTGATTCTCGGTTTCCCGTTTTGGGCCCCGTTGACGTCCGTTGGGATCGGGGTGTACGCAGGAGGGGTACAGGTGTCGTGGTTTCTGGACACCTGGCTCTTTGAGATCCGCGATTTGGAGAAAGGGTTTTACGCCTGGTTTTGTAACCGTATTCGCCTTCCACAGTGTTCGCCTTATGAAATTGTCATACTGGATGAAAGTGACGCTTTTCCTGACCGAAGTTGATGCAGCGGATGTTTCGTAGGTTGACTTTTTTTTGTGTGAGGTAGAGGGAGTGTTTTAACTCTGTTTCATGGGGAGATGGGTTTAGGTAAAGTAGACGTGGGATGAGGGCCTTATCTGAGACTTTTGGTCAGTTTTTAATCTTTTTTTTTTTTGAAGGGGGGGGGGGGGGGGGGTGTAGCAAAGGCAACAGAGTGTTGGGCTGCTTTATGATTTTTTTTGCTTTTGTTTTTTGGGGTTTTTTTTTTTTTTCAAATTCGTAGCAAAAAGGGTGATTTTAGAAGTAGGAATGGATGCCTGATCTTGAATGGTAACTTGCAGCCCACTGTCTATAATTTCCATCTGCCAAAGGAGCAGAAGTATTGTGTAAATTGATATCATATATATAATACACTTTTAATAAATGTGATTACCTGTTGCTTTCCCTAACTTGTCGTGTGTGCCTGTACCCCCCCTCCCCCCATGACATAAAACCTTAATGACATATCTCAAAGAGGCTTTCTTTGTTTAAGTATTGTGGCTTATTAATGTAGACAAAAAACATCTTCCACCTCAGGCCAGTAGTGATGGAGCAACTACAGCTGAATATGTGTAAAGTAGGATTTTACTTTTAGCTTCATGCTTGAGCATTATTTTCGGAGCCAGACTACCTGGCTCAGAAAGAAAGTGAGTATACAAATTGTGATACAAAAGTTATTGTATGTGATTGTGGTTTTTTTTTTCCTTGTTGTTTTCTTTCCCGGGAGGGAAGGATGTTTGGTTTGCAGCTATTTATAAATGTCTTTTGATGGCATCAGATCTGGTTTTATCACAGATTTCAAGCACAGCCCATTTGGAATCAATTTCTTCCGAGTTTTAAACTGGTTTTTAACATGAGAAATGAATGGTCGTTAAGCATTGACAAGTTTTATAGGATCTTGTTTGGGGGGGGGGGGGGGTAGGATAGCCTAGTGGTTAGAATGTTGCTCTCATGATCTGAAGGCCTGGGATCCAACCACCTTGGAGGCTCCCGTTTAAGGGAATTTACCCTGGAGTTAAAATCAGTACTGACTCCACTCCTCCAAAAGTCCTTTGAATGAAACTATAAACTGAGGTCTCATGTGCAAACGCATGCAAAACATAGTACTAACTTATTAAAGCCCATTTTGTTTTTTGGGAAGAGTAGGCCATTGTTTGCTAGCGGGAACGGATGACACCGGTGTCCTGTTTAAGCATCATCCTCGAAGTCGGAATGCAGGTACTAAAGGTAGGCAAAAATGGTTTTGCAAAATCTCGCAATTGGTGAACCTCGGATATCTAGCTGAGGAATGAAAAGTAATTGTTAGTCATTTTGCTTTCTGAGTAATTTTTTTATATTTTACCTGTCAGCTTAAGTCTTTTTTCTTCTAATATTCATAGTGTCATGTTTTGATCCAGTTTCGTTTTTCTGAGGAACAAAAATGTGACTAGTGTACTGTACTTTTTGTGAGTTCAGTAGAAAAGATAAGTGATTGAGTAAAAAATGTAGTCTTGACTATTTCATGAACTATGGGGTTTTTAGTTCTTCAGACTTCTCTTTGACCAGAAAACAGAAAATGGTCTAGCATTGTCACTTAAAGAAATGAAAGTGACCTACGTTTTAAAAAAAAACCCAGAAAACATTAAACTTAATATCTAGCAATTTATAAAATAAAATAAAAAGTATATTTGGTATATAAGTTCAGTTTTTAATGTTTAATGTACAAAAAGGTTGAAGTTCTTTCATGGTCAGCTGTTTTTTCCAACAATGCCAGTATTAGACCAAGCTATATTGTCATTGTTTGAATGTCGGATCTGAATGGATATTATATATATGGACTACCCCGTTTTTTGTGTCGGTCATTGATAAATGTACAGGAAAGGTAGATCATTACTGTGAATGTAAAATCATGAATGGAAGGCAAATCTTGTGGAAACATGTGCTGTTTGCAGCAAAGGTGATTGTAGTTACAGGACACGCACACGCATGCACGCACACATACACACACACACACACACACGCACACACACACAAAAGGTGAAATTGATTGGTTGTGAGTTTTATACATGTGTGTATACATCATGTTTTCTAGCTTTTTTTTTTAGTTACTGAAAAATGGTGCTACCAGTTTTTGTCAGTTCAAACCCTAATATGCCACCTCCCACCCCCACCCCCTGCCTTTTTTAACTCACAAAAATACCCTTTTGTTATTTTAAGATGCATAGAAAACAGATGTGATATTAGCACTGAGTGAATAAGCTTGACTTACAGCCAACTATTTTTGATAAATGCCTGACATTTTGGGAGAGTAGGACTTCCGTAGGTTGATATGATCTGAAAGCAAAAGACTTCTTCTACACATGCCAAGAAGAAAAAACAAAACATTTTAACAATAAGATAACAAATAAAAACAGAAAAAACGTTTTGGGTTACATTTGAATTGCAAGAACTGTCCAGCATGGGTGCCTTTTCAACCGTGCCATATCATTTCCAAATAAATACAGAGAAGTAACAGCACACCAAACCTGCCGATGAAACAGCTTCAAACGAATCGAACTGAGTGCCTTTTGCTTTCACCCTCCCCCCCATACCAATTGTGTCTGCATTCCAGAGATACAAATCCATTTGTCTGCAATAAGATGTTTATGTTTTTCCTGACACAATGAAGTTAAGTGAGTAAATCTCTCTGAAGGGAACATGTAGAAACTTGTTTCAAAGTGTACAATAACTTTAAACAGACTTGTCAGAAAAGTCACCATCTTTTTTTTGTCCAGTTTTATTGATGGAAATGGAATCAACTTGTAAAAAGAGTACAAGCAAGATCTTGAAAAACTCTTTGTGATTAGTAAGGTTTTTTTTTAAAAAGTGGTCAACTGTTAACCTCTTATCATTACTGTTAGTGTGCTGCCACGCAAAAAGCAGAAATGGGTTCTGCTCATGAATGTATTTTGTAAGCTGAGACTGTCTACTCTTTGTAACCTGATGGCGATACTTTAAATCAGTGTGGGTCCATTTCTGGTTTTTCATCCATAAATTGTCATTAAAAAAAAAATTGTATTGTGAATTTGAAATTATGCATTCAATGGGGGGGGGGGGGGGTCAGACTAAGCAAGATGTGTCTCAGTGTCCTAGTAAGGATTTTTTAAAAATTTTTAATTTATAACCCTTTTTTGGGGGGCATAGAGAGTAAATACAGTTGGAAACTGGTGTGAATTTTGAGATTTAAAATGGCAGTGTTGAATATTGATTGAGCTGTGGGTGCAATCAGTTTTTCTTTTTAAATTTGTTTCTCTTCATACTTTTTATGCTTTTTTTTTTTCCACATAGAGCTTAGACAATTGGAAGACAATGAGGATTTTGATGATTTAACTGTATTCAGTAGTGTCAACATTGAGTCTAGGTGGAAGCTTTTGACTCTTGAGTGTGGGATTGTTGATTACCAAGTGCTATGCTGTTAAAGATTTATGTGTGGTGGAGATTGTATATATCTGCCTTCTGCCTTGTGTGATCAAGTCATTGCTCAGTAGATGTTTACAGTGAAATTATGGGGTTTTTTTGTGTTCATAGAAAGAGCTACATGCTTGATCTTACGCTGATTTTGTTCTTTCATGTATGATAATTATGGTGATTATTTTTGTTTTTGCACAAATGTAGGACGGCAAGGAACATAGCTTTTTATTTGCAAGGACCATAGATTTTTTTTGTCACAGATTTGGCATATATGAATTTGTTTTTGCACAAATAGAGTAATGAAGGGAACATAGATTTTTGGTTTTTTTAGAGGAGCATAGATTTTGTTCCCAGCAAGGAACATCCATGTTGTTTCACAGGCTTGTGGAATAGGTTTTGTTTTTGCACAAATGTAGAACTGCAGTAGACTTAGGTCGTTTTGGTGGACTTAGCCGTAATTGATTTTAACTTAGTTATTTTTATGTCTTGTTTAGGCAGCTTCATTGTGGAGAAAGTTTCTCCTTTTGTGTGTGTATGTTATATATTATATTCTTTTAGTTCTTTTAGCAATAACAAGACATTTGTAGGTTTTGTTTTTACTGAACTGTTCACTACCTGTTTTCATGGAACCATTGTTTGATCAGTGAAAACCAAGCAGAATGCTACCTAACTGCCAATGCAAGAATAAAAATGGGAAGGAGGGAGGGGGGGGGGGTTGGAGGGGGGATTGCCTTTCCTGTATAACTCATGGTCATTCTTATCAACTTTCAACTCTATTGTGGAGTCTCTTGAACTTGACTTGAAGTTTGAAAGAGTCTTAACCAAGTCTTGTTCACCATTTGAAACTGAGATGAGCATGCATAGATAGGGAGGGAGTTGATCTGAACCACTTGCATTTTAAGTGCTGCTTTTTGGTTCTTAACTGCGCTAAATCTATCTGCCTTGTTTTTAAACTCTCTTGCATTTGCACATGCGTGTTACTGAAAATCTTGTTAGTACTCAGAATGTGTTGGTGCTTTTTTTTTTAAAAAGAAAATTTGTGTTTTTTGGTTCTGAAGAGTAACTATTACACCATACCAAGGGAGAGCAGCGCACAGTGACTGTGAGTGTATGTATAGACGACAACAAGGCAGGATTTGTCGCAAAAGAGAAGTATCATTAGGCCTGATTCAAAGGCAGAGTGGGGTTTGGCAGTTTTGGTCCAGTTGAATACATACAGATGACTTCCCCTTTGGCTTGAAGTGTACTGAATAAATGCAAACGAGTTTTAAGTAAATTTGCTGTTTTCTGAACAGATCTTAGGGGCCCATTATGAAGAGACACTTAGAACAGATGGATTTGATAGCTGGCGAGAATGGACACTTTTTTTTCTGATTAAATTTTTTTTTTTAATTATCAGTTTTTGTGTTTGTAACTCTTTGTGTTACTTTCTCAAAAGACCTGCCACTTTTGTCAGCCTTGGCGACACAAGCGCTATTGATTTTTGTGGTTTGGTTTTATGTTTTCTGGATGTTTTCTGCAGGACGGGATAGCTCAGAGGTCAGAGCACTCGCTTTCCCCAACAGCATCGAGTGTGGTTATCACTTGAATGGGTGACCGTTTGCACGCCTTGGCTTCAGTACAGTCCCCCCAGCTGTAAATGAGTACCTGCCTCTTTAGGGTCACGGAAGGTAAAGCAGCGAGGGAGAGGAGATGGGCGCCGCCCTCAATATGCTGGCCCCTAGAGAAGTTGAGGTCTCTGTGCCTCACTCCTCCACGACCACATAGGTTATGGGACACCTTTAATTTTTTACTTTTGCTGGCTAGATACTGGTGTGAAGGTAAAGTACCTGGTTAAGCTATTTTCACCTCTTTTATTTTTGGTCATTTTTCTGATGCAACTATCGTTTATTTGGTGATCATTCCAGTGTGAGTAATAGTTGGTTTAGTGAGTCGGACTTTCAGGTAATTGAGTGATGTATTGAAATTGTTGACTTTTTCAAGGTTGGGGATAGTGTGATGTTGATGCATATTATTAGCATTGTTTGGAAAGCGTTTTGTTGATAATGGATAGACAGGTGTGTAATAAGGGTGTGATTGATTGTGAGTTCTCTTTGTCCCAGCTTTGTTTTGGAAGAAATATGTGTTTTATGTGCTAATGGTGAGTACAAGCAGATACCATGTTATGCATGATGTAAGCCAGCGTGTGTGTGTGTGTGTGTGTGTGTGTTGTGTGTGTGTGTTTCTGCGGTTACAAAGATCGCAAAAGTTGTGTGTGTGTGTGTGTACACAACTACTCATGTGTGTGTGTGCGTGCATGCATGTGTGTGTGTTCCTCTGCAGATTCATGAAACCAGTGAACATTTTAAATATCTTGTAGCAATTTTGTATGGTATGACGAGGGATGAAGAAAATGCATAGAAATCCCACAAAACCCTCAACCAACCTGATTCCATGCCTTCTTCTGTCTTGCAATAATCAGTTTGGGGTTCATTATATTGCCTGATTTGCTACTGAGTCACGTGTGGGTGAGAGAGAGAGAGAGAGAGAGAGAGAAAAAAAATTTTTAAAATTATGCGGAACATCGGGAAAGAGAGAGAGAGGTTGGTTGGTTTTTTTTAAATCATGCGAAACATTGAAATCATAAGTTGTAAATATTTCAAGGAGGGAATGGGGCTGCTCAAGAAAAGTGTGAAAACAAGGATTCAAATAATTTCATTTTGTGATGTTTTCTCGACATTTCGACATAATATGTTATTCAGATATTTTCTATGATCTCGGCTTGTCTTCCCCCCTCCCTTTTTTTTTTTTTTTAACTATCCGCATTGCTGTGTTGTGTATGATTTTAAATTATTTGCCTTTTTGTGTGTGCGTAAACATGAAACAAGTGCCCTCCAAGTTTTGTATGAAGCAAGTTACATTACCTATGCGTAGTGAATATTTATTTTAAAACTGGTGTATATTGAAAATAGATTTGCAAGAGCAGTGTGTGTGTATTTTGTATTGCTATTCAGCAACTTGCGGTTTTTGATTGATAATGGGACGGAGTAAGGAAATAATCCTGACTGCGAAGAAGAATACCGTGCATTGGAATAGGGAAGTGACTACTGACTGCCAGTTGCCAATAAAAATCTTTTTTTTTTAAATGTTGGTTGTAGTGTTGCACTTCACCTTAAAGATGGTTCACTTACATGGCAACCGCTTGCATATTTATAAAGATTCAGCTTGGTGCACTTTCACACAGAGATGGTGGTTCACAAGTTTGCAAACTGGTACTTGTATATGGGGAAAATAGGCTGTGTTCCACTTTCACTTACAAAAGGTTCACTTGCACCGCAGCACTTTGAAAAAATGTTTTGGGGGGGGGGGGGGGGGGGGGTGAAGCCTGCTCTTTTAACCGAAAAATGTGTTTCTTTTAAAGTAGAGACTGCACCAAAAACAAAGAAAGAAATCTGTCTTCCTTTAGAATTGCACTTTCAGCCAAAAAACGTGTATGTGATCTGCACTACTGTCATTGCATCTAAAATCATTCTTTGTGTGGAGGAGAAGAAAAAAGATTTCTTCCTTTCTGCCGCTGTCTTTGATAACAGCACAAGACCTGCACTGCCCTTTTAATATGACTTTTGTCTTTCAGCATGTTTTCTCTGTTTTGGGCCTTTTCAGTCTGCACTACACTTTGTGCCTGTAAGAATGTGACTGCCCTGATTTCTGATGTAAACTGCGCTTGGAGGGGTGGGGGATGGGAGGTGGGAGGTAGCCGTGTGGTTAGAGAGTCGGACTTGTTACAGGATGGTTACTGGGAATGCTGGTTCGAGTCTGGCCGAGGTGTCTGCTTGAGGGGATCTTCCCCCTTGGAGTTACCATTGGTACTGAACTGACTCCACTGCTCTGAAAGTCCTTTGGATGAGATTGTAAACTGACGTCCTGTGTATGAACACAGAAAATCTTACACACATGGTTGGTTTGGTGGGGGGGTTTTGTTCCTTGTTTAGAGCTCAGAGGTTGGCCAATGGTGAGATTTTGCGTATGCGACTGTTTTTACCCACCATGAAGGTAGCTGCATTCTGACTTTGGGTGGGGATGGTGTCTAAACGCAACACCTGCCTGCATGCATTCTTTCTAATGTTGTCATCTGTTCCTGCCAGCATGAAATTGCCTATTCTTCCAAAAGGCGAAATGGGTTTTTATAACATGTACACAAAATGTTCTGCATACATTCGTACATGGGACTTGGTTTATAGTCTCATCGACTTTTGGGGGAGTGGAGTCAATGGTCCAGGGTAAAATCCGCTAAAACGGGCGCCTCTGTGGTGGGTTCTTGCCAGGCTGTCAGATCATGAGCACAAAGTTCTAACCACCAGGTTATCCTGCCCCCCCCCCCTCCCCTCCCCCTCCCACACACATGTGAAAACTCCATCCAGTTTTTGATATCTTACATGAACGAGTTTGAAGGCCAAGCAGTCTGTGTCATGCTCATCCCAAGACACTCGTCTAAATGCTGAACTTTGGCACCCAGTTTATGGACGTCTTGGATTACTTTACAACAAAGAGAAGTCAATTTTGTCATATTCCCTGGATCTATTGACGTGATAGAGACAAAGAGCATGTTAATTCAGTTCTAGATACTGAACTGTTTGAAGGGACTACTGCGCAGTTTGTAAGCTACAAATATATTCCTGAAGTCAGAGTGCAGCTACCTTAAAGGGGCTCAAAACCGGTCGCATATGCAAAAGTCTCGTCCTTGGTTAACCCAAAAGCTCTAGCCGAGGAATGGGGAAAAAAGCAAAACAAACAAAAATTAGGCAGAGTGGTGGTCAACCCTATTGGCTATTTTGGAAAGAATAAGGTCCAAACGTTCACCACTTTAAGTGTGTGTCATTTCAAGCCTTTAAGGTGATAACAAGGGGACGGGATAGCTCAGTGGTCACAGCACTTGCTTTCCCCCAGCCAAGTTAAGCAGTGCCGAGCGTGGTTACCAGTTGGATGGGTGACCGTTTGCGCGCCTTGGCTTCAGTACAGTTCCCCCAGTTCACCCAGCTGTAAATGGGTACCTGCCCTCTTTAGGGTCAGGGAAGGTAAAGCAGCGAGGGAGAGGAGATGGGCGCCGCCCTCAATATGCTGGCCCTAGAGAAGTGATGTCTCTGACGCCTCGCTCCCCTACAACCTTATAGGTTATGGGACTCCTTTACCTCCTTTTCCTTAAGGTGATAACAGTGCTTTTGTATAAATCACAAGTCCTTACCACACGCCTGGCTAGCGCTATCGTATATCATGTACAGATTTGGGTTCGCTGGTGCTCTGTATTAATTCTCAAAGAATTGGATGTGGGGTGTGTTTTTTCTAACAGTGTTGTTTTGTAACATAATGCTGCCTTTTTGAGTTTGTGTCAATTTTCGCTAGTCTTCGAATGTGATAGTTGGGCGTACGATGTGATTTCATAGTGAACGGTTGTATTGAAGAATCTGAAATTCTGGTTTCAGGGTTTGGATGGGTTGTGTGGGAAAATGTTCCAAGTGTATTTTTGGCGCATTGTCAAGAAAATATTCCAGTATGGATGGGGTATGATTGGTATTCCAATGTTTACAAGAACTATTCCAGTGTTGGTTTGTTTTTATGGATTTTTGTGTCCGAAAAAAAAAATGCTATGTAGATTTATACTTTATTTGTTGTGTTCATCCAAAAGTGATTTTTTTGTCATTCCTTCAATCATGGCCTAATGCACTGCAATAATTATTGTTATTTGGTATTTAATTTTTGTTTAAACTGCTTTAGTGTCTCACTGTTTTGGCTTAAATAGCAATACAATTAGTTAGTGGATTTTGTTGATTAACATAGAAAATGTACAATTTTTTTTTGAATGCGACAAATCTTACATCATTCACAAACCGGTTGTTCGTTGTTATTCCTGAATAGTACAATTTTTTGTGTTTTTTTAATTTTTAATTTTTTTAAAATCTGTGCTTTTACCGTTTTATTAACACACTAACATGGTGTTGTTATTCCCAGACTAGATCCATCAGCAAATGATTAAATCTGTAATTTGATTCTGTTCTTTTTGTAGAGGGTTTTTTTGAGTGTGTGAAGATGTTTTTGGTCCTGATTGGGTTGGGTTTTTTGTTTGTTTTGGGGGTTTTTTGGTCTGCTTGTGATCAATTAATTGAATGTCTGTCTCTTATTTTCACTCATATTTCATCATAAGTGAATGTGTGTGACTGTGTGTATGTGTGTGTCTTTGGATCTGTATCTGCACAGGCTATTTCTGAGTCATCATTTATTGTCTTGTCACCACAAGTTTCTTTGCACAGAGCTCAGAAAACTGTCCATGCATGTGTCAGTTATCTGTGTAAGAAGGGAGGTGGCACAATGGTGAAGGCACTCGCCTGCCTAACATGTAAATCGTGAAGTTCTGGGTTCCATTCCCAGCTTTGCCCTTTCTTCCTAGTTTGACAAGAAAATCAAACTGAAATTAAAAGTCCTTAGGATGAAACCTATAAAACCTAGTCCCTGTTCGTGAATGCGTACAGAACATCTTGCGCACACATTAAAAACTCAATTCTGCCTTGTGGAAGAGTAGGCCATTTTGTGCTGGTAGGACTGGATGACAAATTTTTTTGGAAATGCATGCAAACTGGTGTCGTGTTTAGACACCATCCCTGAAGTCGGAGTATGTTTGTCCGTCGTGTCCGACGATGACCTCCAAAACAGCAGAGGAGGCAGCTGCTGTTTTGGAAACTGGGCAGAAATTTGATTCTAGTGGAGATGCCTTGCCCACAGTACATCTCCACTCTCTCGGCCAAGTGGGCATAAGGACAGTCAGCGTTGGAGATGTTCTCCAAAGGCCAACCAGCCCCCAGGGCTGCAGCACATAAGGACTGTGCGAGTCAAGCCTCCTAGTCAGAGAGTCATAGTCGATCACTAAAGACTAAGCTGTAAAGTGGAACTCCATGAGTGGAAAAGAAAGCCACTGGTCATACAGCCTCTCACTTTGCTGTTGCCCCCAGCGTCAATGGTTTAATCAAGAACTGTGATAAAGCCCAGGCGCTGACGGCGCAAAGTCGGAGTGTAGCTACCTAAATGGCAGGGGTGGGGAAGCAGTTGAATACCCGAAAATCTCATCATTTGTCATTCTCAGAGCTCTAGCCATGGAACACAAAAACAAACAAAACAAATAGTCTGTGTATATCTGTTTACTAACACACCACACACACACACACATGGATGGGGGGGAGGGGGTATAGCCTAGTGGTTAGAACATTGCGCTCACAATCTGACAACCCGGGTTCGATTCCCGTTCAAGGGGATATTTTCCCCTGGAGTTAACATCAGTGCAGATTCCACTCTCCCCAAAAGTCCTTCGGATGAGACTATAAACCGAGGCCCCGTGCGCGAATGCATGCAGAACATCTTGCGCACACGTTAAAATCCTGTTCCGCTTTTCGGAAGAGTAGGCCATTGTGTGCCGGTGGGAACAGACAGAATTTACAAAACCGCATACACACGGGGACTGGATGTAAAAAAGCACATAAGTGCTTATTCCATTATCCTCGATATAAAGGAACAAAATAAAAATTTTAAAAACATGCTCACTCATTCACTCACACTTTTGTCTGTGGTGGCTCGAATTTGTTATGAAATGTGTAAAGTGAATGACATGAATTGTTTCATTATTCTGCAATCATTTGTCAGCTTAACAACAAAACAACAACAACAAAACAGACTCATTTGTCAGCTTAAACAACAAAACAACAACAACAAAACAGACTCACAAAAAGCCCCCCAAAAACAAAGAAGGAAAAAAAGACACATGAACTATGAACAAATCATGGAAACCAACCCTTTTTTTTAAAAACCAACTTTTAATATCACAATTTGTAACAAACGACATGAAAAAGAATGACATTTTGAATAAATCACACGTAAGCTACTAAGTAAAGCAGGAAGAATAATACACACACAAAAAAGCAGCCAACTCGACGCTGCTTAACTAAGCTGGGGGAAAGCGAGTGCTCCGACTGTAGCAGTAGTTAAATACTCAGACCGTCTAGTCCAGTTAAACATAGCAGAATTAGCTTTGCATTTAATTAAATGGTGTCTATGCTGTGATCTAGTGTTGACCGTTCACAAGAGTTCAAATCGAGACTTTAATACATTGTCTTGTGATTAAGAGTTGAACATCTTGCTCTCAAAACGTGCAGACTTCTTTCAGCTGATTTAGTAACTTTCAACTGAGTGTGTCTGCGGTACCTATGTGAGGCAGCCTGCAATCGTTTGTTGATTTTTATTATATTTTTTTTTTGGGGGGTGATTTATGTGTGTGTTGGTTTCTCTTTTAGTTGTTTTTTTTTATCCTCTGTAAGTTTGAGGGTTTACTAATGGGCAGATCTTGATTTTGGGGCCGTTTATTTTGCCTTCTTGTGTGGCAGTTTGCACTTTGAGTTTTGGAGATGCATAATTTCCATTCATTGGACAGCAGGCTAATTCCTTCACTGCACTGCTAATATTGCCAGACTTTGAATATTGAAAGACTTGGAAGAGAAAGAACTGGAGGAGAGACAAAGACAAAAAGACATGTACCGACCATCACGATCACACAATGAAGGAATATATATATTTATATAGAGATATATATATACAAATATAGATATATATAAAGGAAAAATACCTTTTAAAATAAAAGTACAAGGCAAAAGACCAAGTCAATTAAACTGACTCAGGTAAGTCTCTTACACACACGCACACACACACACTGTAGATACACAAAAAAAGAGATACACAATTTTGTTTTTCAAGGCATAGTCAAACAAATGTATATATTAAAAAAACCAGATCCACAAAAGATCCTCCAACATATCCAAAGCTGCAACAATCTATTCACAATAGATATAAAGACAACAACAACAACAAAAAACCATAGCAAAATCATGGTATTTTCATCTGCAGCACTATTAAATGTATTGGTTTTTAAAAAATGCAGGCAAGAGTAAGCACAATAACAAAACTACAGCAATTTAAGCAGGAAGAAAAAAAACCCAACTCCCTAAATGGGACTGAAAAAAGAAATACAACATTCACTTCAATAAATGGGGATAATGTGACAACACACACACACCAACACAAACACACACACACACGGATGTTATAACCACCTTAAAAAAAAATATATATCTAATTTTTTTGTTCCTTGGCTAGAGTTCCAAAGTTCAACCATGGTGAAATTTGTGTGTAACCCTTTTTTACCCACTATTAAGGCAGCTGCATTCTGACTTCAGGAAGTGTCAAGACAAATGAAAACCTGTGAAGCATAACCTGAGACCTCCGACACAAGGATGCATACAAAACCACTTCTCTAAGTGTGCACAGACAACAAATTTTCTTTAGCATAAAATCAGCTAAATTTAGCACGCTCCTTCCTTTTACCTAGTCCAAGTGTGGTCAGTTCCTGCTGTAATTAGCGCCAGCTGGGCTGGGATGGGATAGAATGGACAGCAGCTGAGAGCAGCTGAAAGTGGGGGAAACTGACAGCTGTGTGAAAGTTGTGAGTCGTCATGAATTATCAAAATCAGCACAATCGAAAACTTTTTGTCATTCAGGAAATCTAAATTGTCCAAATTTCCCATTTCACAAGGAAAAAAACCGAAATGCGTGGTCCAAATCAGAGTGAAGATGGGCTGAAGAAAATAAGAGAAGGTGTATTTAAGATTGCTTGGAAGTGCATGAGAAAAGAGAGTTAACTATGTATTACCTCCCCTTGACTGTACTGCATAGTTGCTCATGTTTTGGTACGTGTGTGTGAGAGAGAGAGAGAGAGAGACAGCAAGCATGCATGAAAACGAGAGATTCAGCATGTTAATTCACACACACACACACAGATAGACAGATACACCAGATAGTGGAAATAATAATAATAAATGGAACTTACATATCTTGCAAAGACAAATCCAAGCAAATGGGGTGGGCAGAAGGGAGATGCAGATGAACAAGCCCCCCTCCCCTACCAAATTGAACACTTTTTTTGCAGTTAGTGCTTACAAACAAAGCCCATTCACTGGAGAATCCCTGAGTTTTCCATATCATTAAAATATAGAGAACAAATTTTCAGACAAAACCCTCCAAAAAAAACCCTTTCATCTTTTTCAGGCATCCTGAGAAGAAAAATATATAAACAAGACACATTGATGAACAGATATAGTTATGTGTTGTCTGTCAGTTTAATGTCTTCTTCACTTATGTGCGCACAAGTATAGGCACATGCATGTGCATTCACACCCACATAATGCACACACACACACACACAAAACAAACATGTGTGCAGACACACATGCGCGCAGACACACACACGTCACTAAAAAGCACTATGCAGCTAGTAAACAACACATACTAACAATCGTCTAATATCACTGAGAGTGAACAGACGTAAAATCAAAGACAACAACAACAACAACATACTAACAAAATACATAAACGCAGTAAAGCCAACACAGTTATGTAAATGTAGCGACCATAAGAAACTGGCATATTATTACCATATTAGCAAGCATTACCAGGCAAAAAATTGGCAATCAGTAAGCTGAGGTAAAAAAAAAAAAAATCAACATTCATAAACTGAAAAATAGCACACAAATGTGATGTCCAAACAACATTTGCGGTATATCTTTTTTTAAAAGTTTTGAATATATATATACACACATAGTATTTTTTCACAACTTTTTAGTTCTAAGTTGCCCAATATTTTACAAAGAAAAACAATGCAATCACACAATTTACATTTTATTTATTTTTTTTTTTTTTTTTTTAAATTTCCACACGATTTACATTTCTTTTAACAGTTATCCAATACTTTACAAACAAAACAAATACAATCACATGATTTACATTTTTTTTCTAATAGCTATCCAATATTTTACAAACATCAAACAATGTGATAACATGATTTTACATTTAAGTATTCTATAAATACTTTGGAACTCGCTCTCTCGCTTCGTACTTTTCAGACTCACAATAATACAACAATAACAGACTGTCAGTTTATATGGCATAATCACATCAAACGGAAAGCACTATGGATAATAAGGATTAACACTTTCTTTTTCAAGGATTAGCAGTAAACAGCAGATCAGTGATGATCACATACAGGGAAAACAACTCCCTCCCTCTAAAGAGAGAGAGAGAAAAGAACAAGCAAGTTGACAAAATGCAATCAATCTCAAGATCTTCCATCGGCATTTTTTTTTATAATGATAACCCAGCATCAGTTTAATGTGCAGTCACTGTTGATTTTGAGATAGTACTTTACAAGTATAATCTAACAACCCCTATCCCCATTCCTTCAGCCACCCCCACCCCCCCTTCAAAACATAGAAGTCAAAAACAAGACGACCAAACCAGAAAACCCTACAGGAAAAGCTCTGGGAAAACGATACAGCTGACACACTACATGACTACTGCATCAACTACTGCTCTTCACAATTCACAGGTTATGTCTAAACAGAGTAGAACATAACAGTTTGCAAGTATGCGTGTAATGAATCACTTCACTGTCTTACAATTCACACCCCCAAAAAAAGGTGAGAGATAAAAAGAACGAGGAGACTAACTTAATTTTACTAGTTAAAAAAAAAAAAACCTCAAAGAAAACCCCCCAATTTTTACACAAACTGACTAACCCTCCATCAAACACAGAAATAACAAATGCTGTTTTTGATATGTGTGCTTCTGATATCGATCAAGTTCGCCAGAAAAGATATTTTATATAATTATCATTCTTGACTCGCTCACCTCTCCGCATCAACCATGTATGGTGACTGTGGAACCTTAAAAAATTTAGCAACCCTTCATCAAACACAGACGTAACAAATGCTGTTTTTGATGTTTGCGCTTCTGATTTCTGTATTGAGTTCACCAGAAAAGATATTTTAGATAATGATGTATCTTTACATATCATTCTCAAAGCAGAGAAACTGCGGGGAGTGGAGGAAGCTGGTTGCAAAATCGTAACTGGTACCTCCATGGGACTACAGGATAGGTGAGGGCGATTTCTTTCTTGATTGTGGCCCCTGAAAATTAATCATGGGCTGTGCCTGGTTAAGGGGATGTGGGTCTCTGATAATGATACCAAAAAAATTTAACTGGGGCAGGCATGCCTACAGAACCCTTTGCAGTAATCCTTTGCAGCAATCCTTTGCAGCAGTATCTGCTTCAGCATAATCATCCTCTACTTCTGTGATCCTCAGCCAGGTGTGACCACTGTTCAAGGCTCTAAACAATCACCCCACACAGCCAGGTTTCACCAGATCGTAACTTCGTTCAGTTCATCACCAGCATACCTGCAGACCAGCCGCTGGTAAAGTCGTCATCATTCATGTGAACGTGCCACTACCTCGCCTACTGACCTGCCGTTGAGGGACAAAATCTTCGGACCCCTGGGACCCCTGGAGGGCCTTAAGCGCACAGCAGCATTTGTCAGGGCCTCCGGTGTTGCTGTCTGAGCGTTTGACGTGAAGATTTCGTGCGAATACTGCAGACCGGTGAGTATCTATAATTCACTCTCCCCAATCTTTTTCACCCCAGTCTTAATGAAGATCAAACTGATAGCAAAAGATGCATCTTCAAACTTCCCGAAGCTTCAAATGAACAGGACAACAACACCCACCCTCCTCCCCCCGCGACATCTGGCAGCAAGGAAAAGCCAAAACAGCTGTAAAGAAAGAAGAGCACAGAGTTTTGCTCTGTTTCTTTACTGCAAAATTCTTTCATTCTTTTCTGATTCTTTTGTGGTGGTTTTTGTTATTTGGGGTGAAGGGAGGGGAGGGGGGGTTGTTTGGCTTCTATTTAAAGTGAAGGCTTACCAACTCACTTGCTGGCTTCCTGTGAGTTTTCAGGGCTGTTGCAAGCCAAGTAGGGGCAACTTTTCCTCAGCAGGTATCCATCAACTTGTGTGTCCTACACCTCGTATGACTCCGCTACTGCTTACTGCAGTTCAAAAACGCACAAGAAAACCAGAAGAAAACAAGCAAGATAGAAAAAGTATAATAATAAATGAAAAACATATTTTTTTAAAAAGGAGAAAGAGAAAAGAAGTTCCAGCTTTCAGGACTGTACAAGAGGTTCTTCTCCACAACTACCTGAGCTGTCCTGTACCACTGTCTATGCAGATTGTCTTACATTTATTCAACATCAGCAACAGTCTTGTGAAAGTGGTCCTGCCAGTCTACTGTCCAGGTTTGTAAGGGTTAGACTGGTCACATGCAGTCTACTGTCCAGGTTTGTAAGGGTTAAACTGGTCACACACACACAGTCCACTGTCCAGGTTTGTAAGGGTTAAACTGGTCACACACACACAGTCCACTGTCCAGGTTTGTAAGGGTTAAACTGGTCTCACACACACAGTCTACTGTCCAGGTTTGTAAGGGTTAAACTGGTCTCACACACACAGTTCACTGTCCGAGTTTGTAGGGGTTAAACTGGTCACACATACAGTTCACTGTCCGGGTTTGTAAGGATTAAACTGGTCACACATACAGTTCACTGTCTGGGTTTGTAAGGGTTAAACTGGTCACACACTCTACTGTCCAGGCTTGAAGGGGTTAGACAGGTCACATGGTTTACTGTCCGGGCTTGGAGGGGTTAAACTGGTCACACGTGGTATATTGTCTAGGCTTGAAGTGGTTAAACAGGTCACACACAGTCTACTCTCCGAGCTTGTAGGGGTTAAATGGGTCACATGTGGTGGCTCAAAGGGGTTAAACAGGTCGCTGGCAGTCTACTGTCCAGGTTTGTAGGAGTTAAAGAGGTCACACACAGTCTACTGTCCAGGTTTGTAGGAGTTAAAGAGGTCACACCCAGTCTACTCTCCGAGCTTGATGGGGTTAAACGGGTCACATGTGGTGGCTCAAAGGGGTTAAACAGGTCGCTGGCAGTCTACTGTCCAGGTTTGTAGGAGTTAAAGAGGTTAACATGTGCTCTATTGTCCAGGCTTGTAAGGGTTATACAGGTCACATAGAGTCTACTGTCCAGGTTTGTAGGAGTTAAAGAGGTTAACATGTGCTCTATTGTCCAGGCTTGTAAGGGTTATACAGGTCACATAGAGTCTACTGTCCAGGTTTGTAGGAGTTAAAGAGGTTAACATGTGCTCTATTGTCCAGGCTTGTAAGGGTTATACAGGTCACATAGAGTCTACTGTCCAGGTTTGTAGGAGTTAAAGAGGTTAACATGTGCTCTATTGTCCAGGCTTGTAGGGGTTGAACTGGTCACACACACATGGTCTACTGTCCAGGCTTGTAGGGGTTGAACTGGTCAGTCTCCATGGTCTACTGTCCAGGCTTGTAGGGGTTGAACTGGTCACACACAGTCTACTATCCAGGCTTGTAGGGGTTAAACAGGTCACATGCAGTCTACTATCCAGGCTTGTAGGGGTTAAACAGGTCAAACACACACATGTGGTCTACTGTCCAGGCTTGTAGGGGTTGAACTGGTCACACACAGTCTACAATCCAGGCTTGAAGGGGTTAAACAGGTCACATGCAGTCTACTCTATGAGCTTGTAGGGGTTAAATTGGTCACATGTGGTGGCTTGAAGGGGTTAAACAGGTCGCTGGCAGTCTACTGTCCAGGTTTGTTGGAGTTAAACAGGTCACATGTGGTGGCTTGAAGGGGTTAAACAGGTCACATGCAGTCTACTGTCCAGGTTTGTGGGAGTTAAACCGGTCACATGCTGCCTACTGTCCAGGTTTGTAGGGGTTGAACTGGTCAGTCTTCATGGTCTACTTTCCAGGCTTGTAGGGGTTGAACTGGTCAGTCTTCATGGTCTACTTTCCAGGCTTGTAGGGGTTGAACTGGTCAGTCTTCATGGAGGCCAGGGTGTGGTTCACCAGGCGGTGGTGAGCCTCGTCGGCACGGATAGCCAGAATCACGTCTCGCATCGTGGCGTCCTCCTGATGTCAACAGACAGATGCAGTTCTTCTAAGCGTGTGATACTTTTGAATGGTGGCGGGTCTAATACATGTTTAATGGGTAGTTTGGATAGGGTGGGGGGAGGGGGGGGGGGGGGGGGAGAGATTTGGAAGGGGGGGGGGGGGGTAAACAGAACAGCCTTGTAGTTAGAATGCCACACTCTTGTCCAGGTACCCTGAGGGTTCCAGTCTTCCCTGAGGTATTCTTGAAGAGGATTTCTATACCCTTTGACTTAATGTCGGTACTGACTCCACTCCCCTGAAAGTCCTTCAGATGAGACTGTAATAAACTGAGGTCTCCTGGGGGACGGGATAGCTCAGTGGTCGGAGCACTCGCTTTCTCCCAGCCAAGTTAAGCAGCGTCGAGCGTGGTTACCACTTGGGTGGGTGACCGTTTGCGCGCCTTGGCTTCAGTAGTTCCCCTAGTTCGCCCAGCTGTAAATGGGTACCTGCCCTCTTTAGGGTCAGGGAAGGTAAAGCAGCGAGGGAGAGGAGATGGGCACCGCCCTCAATATGCTGGCCCTAGAGAAGTGAGGTCTCTGACGCCTCGCTCCCCTAAGACCTTATAGGTTATGGGACTCCTTTACCTTTTTTTTTTTTAACCTGTGAAAATGCATGCAAAACATCTAGTCAAACGTAAAGGTAAAGGTGTTCCCATAACCTATGCAGTTGTAAGGGAGCAAGGCATCAGAGACCTCAACTTCACCAGGGATCAGCATATTGATGGCGGCGCCCATCTCCTCTCCTTTGCTGCTTTACCTTCCCTGACCCTAAAGAGGGCAGGTACCCATTTACAGCTGGGTGAACAGTTCTGAAGCCAAGGCATGCAAATGGCCATCCATCCAAATGGTAGCCACGCTCAATGCTGCTTAACATTGGCTGGGGGAAACAAGTGCTCTGACCACTGAGCTATCCCGTCCCTAGAACATTTAGTGTGTATGTTAAAACCTCATTCGTCTTTTAGAGAAGAGGCGGCGAGCTAAGTCTGGTGGGATGAAGGATGCAAAACATACCCAGCATGTATGCACCCTACTACCTGGAGAGGGATGGACTACGCCAGACTGAATTTGCCCACAACCACACTGTCTGAGAAAAAAAAATCATCAGCGCAGTGTCTTGGCCAATGCATTCTGTGAAAAGTGGGGAAGACTATCGCAGACATGAACCTAGTGTTGGGAAGAAAACAAAGAAAACAAGTTGGTTATTTGCCTTTGAAAGGGAAAAGTGTGGAGCACTCGCTAGCAAATAAAACAAAATAAATAAATGAAATGAAAATTTTACTAAAAATAGGGTGCTCTGCATACAGAGGCTACACACACACATACACACACATGCGCGTGCGCACACACACACACACACACACGAGCTTAAGATTCTTTCATGGACAGTAACACAGTGAGAGTAATTGAGAAATTTTTTGTTTTTGCTCCTCAACTAGAGCTCTGAGATTCACCAATAGTGAGATTTTTGCATATCCCACCGTTCCCCCACACCCCAACCACCACCACCACCACCACCACCATTAAGGTAGCGGCATTCTGGCTTCGGGGATACAGTAGAGAATTGAACCTACTAATTTCTCCAGGACAGTCAGGAGACACCTCCCTGTTCCCTGGGGACGGGATAGCCTGGTGGTTAGAGTGATGTGTTTGTGATCTGCTGACCCGGGTTTGATTCTCGTTCAAGAGGATTTTTCCTCTGGAGTTAACATCAGTGCCGACTCCACTCTCCCCAAAAGTCCTTCGGATGAGATTATAAACCGAGGTCCCATGTGCGAACGCACGCAGAACATCTTGCGCACACGTTAAAACCCGTTCCGCTTTTCGGAAGAGTAGGCCATTGTGTGCCGGTGGGAACGGATGACAAAATTGACAAAACTGCATACACACGGGGACTGGATGAAAAAAAGCACATGAAGTGCTTATTCCATTATCCTCGAAATAAAAGAATAATAATATAATAATAATAATCCAATTTTCAACTGTCTTGGGTTCTTTTGACTTGCGCAAGTCCCTAAGCACACAGGTCCGACTGATTTAGAGTCCCCTCCTTCTAAGATTTGACATAGTTTGATTTTCCCCCGTCAAACTACAAAAAACCTCATGATTGACTTAGGCTTTTGTGAACGTCCAAACCTTCCTGCCACCTTCTGACAAGTACTTGATATAATAATAATAATAATAATAATAATAATAATGTATGGAATCTATATTGCGCTGAATCTTGTAAAGCAACAAATCAAAGCGCTCAGATCGAGGATAATGGAATAAGCACTCATGTGCTTTTTTTTACATCTAGTCCCCGTGTGTATGCGGTTTTGTAAATTTTGTCATCTGTACTCTTTCGAAAAGCGGAACAGGATTTAACGTGTGCGCAAGATGTTCTGCATGCGTTCGCACACGGGGCCTCGGTTTATAGTCTCACCCAAAGGACTTTGACATTCAGTTCGATATAAAAGAGCACTGCGATGAAATCCTCTTCTGCTGGTTATTCTGGCCCAGACTGACGACTTACCGACAGTTTCCAGTAGCGAATGGCCACCTCTGGAGCAACCTGTGTCTGCCAGTGCTTCATAGGGCCTTGATCAATGTCCTGAAACATACACGCACATGCAAGCATGTACATATGCATGCACGCACACACATACATACACACACAAACACACACAAACGTGGGCACATACACACACACACACACAAACATGCACACGCGCAGGCACACACACACACCTTCAGTCTGATTGGGATAGTGGACTGAGCGTCTAGTCCAGCAGGTGGACAAAAAACTTGAACAGTCTTAGGTTCAATTCCACCCCAACACACACTCTCTCTCTCTCTCTCTCTCTCTCATATATCCCTAAGGGCGGGGACTGGATGTAAAAAAGCACATGAGTGCTTATTCATTATCCTCGAAATAAAAGAATTTGTCATTGTTGTTGTTGTGCGTTCCCCAGCTTTACACCCTGGGGGTTACCCAGAACATGCACTCTGACTCACTCATCCCACCTGGGAATCTCTGTGAGATAGGAAGTACACCCTGGATGAGAAGTTTGCGTGTATGACTCTTTTTCAAGCACCTCGCCATATAGGCAGCCATACTCCGACTTCAGAGGATTTGTCATTGTCATTCCATACATAAGTCCTTCGGATGAGACTATTAACAAAGGCCCCGTGTGCGAACACACGCAGAACATCTTGCGCACACGTTAAATCCTGTTCCGCTTTTCGTAAGAGTAGGCCATTGTGTGCAGGTGGGAACAGAATGACAGAATTGAAAAAACTGCATACACATGGGGACTGGATGTAAAAAAAGCACATGAGTGCTTATTCCATTATCCTCGATATAAAAGAATAAAATAAAATAATAAAATAAAAATTACACCCTGTTTGTGCATCAGAATGTCATTTGCATGATTATTAGTTTTTCTCTGTCAATCAGAGCAACATTAATGAGCGGTGCTCTGTGTCAGAAACATTGTCTTTTTTTCTTTTTTCTTTTACTCCCCTTTTGAATAGAAATGCTGTCGTATTCAGTTAGTGTCAAATGAAATCATCAAAAATGTTTATTCAGTGATACATTTATAAAGACATTTTTGGCAGAGAATATTCACATGGCTCATTTCTTATATCGTACATTTATTTCACGAATGAAAAAAAAAAGAGTACTGATACCTGTAAGTACAGCATCTATCAAGTTTGCCTGTCTGTCTGTCTGTCCGTCTCTCTTTCTCTCTCGATATATATGTATATAAACTACATACACACTCTCTCTTTTTCCCTACTCATTCACTCACTGTACACACACACATACACACACACACACACTCACTTACACACACACACCTGCACACACACACACACACATAAACACACACCTGCACACACACACACAGAGCTGCACACACACACACCTGCACACACACACACATACACACACCTGCACACACACACACCTGCACACACACAACACACAACATAACTAACACACACACCTGCACACACACAACACTACACACACACACACACACACACAACACACACACACACACACAAAACACACAAAACACACACACACAACACACACTGCACACACACACACACCTGCACACACACACAACACAACCACACAACACTCCACACACACACAACACACAACACACAACATGCCACACCTAACACACCTGACACACACACAACAACACAACACTCACACACACACTACACACACAAACACACACAACACACAAAACACACACACAACACACACACACTCAACACACACTCATACACACATGCAAACACGACTAACATGACACACCCAACACACAAAACAACTCACACACACACACCACACACACACACACACACACACCCACACTACACACCCATACACCCATACACCACACACACACACATACACACAACGACACAACACACACACACCAAAACACACAACACACACACACATACACACACAACACACACAACACTACACACAACACCACACACACACATACACACACACACACACACACACACACACACACACACCACACACACACACAAAAGCATGAATAGACCCTTGTGTGCTAGTGGGAAGCGATGACAAAATTTACAAAACTGCAAAAACACAGGGGGGTAAAAAAGAGTGCCCAGGTGCTTATTCCATTATAATAATAATCATCATCATCATCATCATCATCATCATAATCATAATAATCATAATCATAAAAATAATAATAATAATAATAATATATGGAATTTATATAGCACTGAATCTTGTAAAACAAACAAATCGAAGCGCTTGCACTCAAAATCCTTAAAATAAAAGAAGAAATAGGTAGATGAATAAATTTTAAAAATCCGAAAAATGTCTGCTGATACTTATCTCTTACCCTTGGAAATATGGATTGTCTATCGATCAATCAGAGTGTTCAAGTGGGTAAAAGGCAGGGTTTCTGATTCCCCCCCACCCACCACCCACCCACAATGCAAACCATAGGTCAATGGTTCAAATCCTGATGGATGAACAGCAGAAGCTTTCGTAGTCTCCCAGGTCAAATCATAGGCAGACCTGCTAGTGCCTTTACCTCGACTGTAAGTTTACAAACACAAACAAAGTGAAACGTTATGATAAAAATCCAGTAAAACGTGTCACCATGTGGGGACAACCAGTAACCAATATGCATCCAAAGACTCATCAACACACTGGATCATGCAAGCTGGTGGTGTCTTTGTTCAGTGGATTTCTTGCAGATACAATACACGGAGCCTTCTACTAATCGTACACAGTATAACTGCTCAAACCTGAAACAGATTCTTACCTTGGGAGCCGATGACGGCCGTTCTGAAAAGCAGCGACGGCTGTTTGAGCTGTAGCGCTGTCATCAGGTGCATCCGTTCGTTTTCTGCCTCCTCTGGAAAAAAAACAAAGCTTTTTTTAAAAAAAAGACATGAATCCAAACAAAGCAACAACAACAAGAAAGGTGTTGATATTAACGACTGTATCTCTACCACTTCTGATTAGTGCTGATAACGTCACAAAGTTGAGTTAGTGACTTAGCATCCACTCGCCTTGAGTGGAATGATTTGCTACAGAAAGCAGAGGATTGCAGGGAATGGAGGAAGCTGGTTGCAAAATCTTCAGTGCTGCCTCCACGGTCCACGGGACTACAGGATAGGTGAAGGTGAAGGAAGGAAAAACTACAGACTTATTCTCAACTATGTTAGGCCGCACACCGGTATTTTAAAAAATCACTTTTTTTCCTTCTGTTTTTCTATGTGACTCTTATATTCATACCGCACAAACTAAGGCATCCACAGAAATAAAAACCACTTTTTGTGAAAGACTAGCCTCTGCCTCAAAACTCTTGTGATTTTGAACAAATTTGGTAGGTTTGAAAATTTTTAATTTTTCAACAAACACTGTACCCCCTCAGTCCTCTGTCGTCTGCTAGCTTCCTTACCGCAATATGCATGCACAGGGTCAACGCTGTAGGAATACAGGTAATCCTCATTTGATGGTTATTTCCAACTTTCTCGTGACTATCTGGTATTGCTCTATATCCTCAATCCCAAAAACAAGTGCACAGTCCATACTTTAAAAAATCTGCGAAAATAACCAACATTTTTTTTGACTCGCACTCTATAGAAGATACTACATTACCTCCAAATTAATACCGGTGTGCAGCCTGAACTTTTTTGCCACCATGTTTCTGACTGAAGAGCTCTCTTCAGCGCCAAGTATTTTTTCAGCGCTGTTAACTGATTTCTCAACATTCAGTCCATGTTGGAATAACACAGTCAGTTTATCCACTCAAAACTGGGCAGAGGGGTAAAGGACGATGTGTCTGCTATTACACGGAGAATAGAACATAGTGAAATGAGGAGACGGGCCATGAGATTAAAATGCATGACTAAAACTAATCAGATATTTATTTATTTATTTATTCTTTTATATCGAGGATAATGGAAGAAGCACTCACATGCTTTTTTTTACATCCAGTCCCCGTGTGTATGCGGTTTCCGTCCATTTTGTCATCCGTTCCTAACCGGCACACGATGGCCTACTCTTTCGAAAAGCGGAAACAGGATTTAACGTGTGGCGCAAAATATTTTGCATGCGTTCAAACACGAGGCCTCGGTTTATAGTCCCGTCTGAAGGACTTTGAAGGATAGAAAGACTAAGAGCAGAAGACAAAAAGACTCCGCCCGCTCACCCAAAAGAGTGTGGATCCAGCCATGGTCACGCTGCAATCGCCGCAACGACATCATGTGACGCATCATGGCCGCCACCATGCCCGGTACACCCGCCACCGTCTCCAGGAAAATGATTCGTCTGCCCAACAACAACAACATCAACCACATTAAACTTAAAGCTGGCCTTTACTTTTTGAACCTTCTCAGCATCCCCACAGTCGGAATGTCAGGCTACCTTAATGCTGGGTAAAAACCAACGATTGAATACACAAAAAAATCTCACCATTCGGGTTAGATTCCCATTCAAGGGGGATATTTTCCCCTAGAGTTAACATCAGTGCAGACTTCACTCTCCCCAAAAGTCCTTCAGATGAGACTATAAACCGAAGCCCCGTGTGTGAACGCATGCAGAACATCTTGCGCACACGTTAAATCCTGTTCCGCTTTCCGTAAGAGTAGGCCATTGTGTGCCGGTGGGAACAAATGACAGAATTTACAAAACCGCATACACATGGGGACTGGATGCAAAAAAAGCACATGAGTGCTTATTCCATTATTCTCAATATGAAAAATAAAAAATAAAAAACCCCACAAAACCGTTGGTTCACCTCAGAGCTGTAGTTGAGGGTCAAAAAAAGAAAAAAAAGAAACTGAGGTCTCTCAGCTAAGCTAACTTGATTTTTTTTTTTTTTTTTGGGGGGGGGGGGGGGGATGAGATAGCCTAGTGGTCTCACAGGAACTGTGGGCTGGAGCTCTAGTCTATTCTTCTTCTTTTTTCCTTTCTCTACCGCCTTTAACACTGAGAAGATTCTGTAGACTTTACTTTACTTTACTTTATTCTTTTATATCGAGGATAATGGAATCAGCACTTATGTGCTTTTTTACATCCAGTCCCCATGTGTAAGCGGTTTTGTAAATTGCATTATGTTCTCAAGTCACACAATGGCCTACTCTTATGAAATGTGGAACAGGACTTTAACATGTGCGCAAGATGTTCTGCATGCGTTTGCACACGGGGCCTCGGTTTATAGTCCGAAGGACTTTTGGGGAGAGTGGAGTCTGCACTGATGTTAACTCCAGGGGAAAATATCCCCTTGAACGGGAATCGAACCAGGGTTGTCAGGTTGCGAGTGCAATGTTCTAACCACTAGGCCATCCCATCCCCGTCCCCTTTGGGGTGTATGCTGGATATGTTTGTGTTTCTGTAACCCACCGAACGCTGACATGAGTGATGGAATCTTTAACGTGCATATTTGATCTTCTGCATGTGTACATACATGAACGGAATTAAGGCACTGGCAGGTCTGCACTTGATGTTGACCTGGGAGATCATTAAAAGTCCCCACCTTTTAATTCACCAGATGCTGCCAAGATTCAAACTCACAATTTCATGACCCATGGGACTGAAGTCAAAACGGTCTTAGCCACTCCTACTGCTACTGAGTTCCAGTCTCTGTTAGACTAAGAGGCTCATGTGCCAGATGTTGGTGGGTTTTTTTTATAATTTCCTTTGGTCCACACTCCATTCTTGAAGCTCTCTCCCCTCTGAGCAAAATCAGTCAGTGGCATTGCAAGTTATATTAATGTTTGGAAACCAACCATACTGTGAATTCAGCAATGAAAGGTCAAAGTTAAAGTTTAAACCATAACAGGTGAGGATTTTATTGTCTTCTGCCCTAAATGCAATGGGAAAAACTAAAGGAATTCTTATGCCCTTAAAGATCTCCAACAACAGTAAATTCTTTTTTTTCTTTAACACGTAAATTTGTTAGGGTAAAATAAAGTTTCATAACCATCACATTCACACATAACTTATACATACACACGCACACACACACAGAGACACAGACACACCACACACACACATACACACACACACTGTCTCTCTCTCTCTTGCTTGTGTGTCTCTGTGTCAACATTTTAATAAGAAAAATTAGGTCAACATAAACTAAAAGTGTGCATCGATTTTCAAAAAGAAAAAAAGCAACCATGAAAAAAAAAAATTTTTAAACCCTGTAACTTGCAATGTGAGCATGCCATGGAATTTAGGTCAATGATAACCCACATGCACAAAGCCTTTAAAAAAAAAAATTGTTACTTTGCCTATAGAGCAAACAGACACACCTGGACTACACACTTGTCTGAAATGATACAGTAAATGACACCAAAAATACCTCAACAAAATATTATAGACCCAGATTTAAAAATAAAAAAGTAGTTCAAGTGCACAGCTATCAAAACAAATTATCAAAAGATTTTTAAAAAGCACCTGCTTTGAAAGCTAGTACAAGAATTCAGCCATCCCAACAAACGATGCAAGCAAAATTAATTAACTAGTGATTTTGAAAACACAGCTTGGACAGAATTATGGAAAGGGATTTGGGAAGGAATCTCTAGAATGGGTTTGTGAAGGTCCCATCTAGAACCACCACAATTGTGTGTGTGTGTGTGTGGGTGTGTGTTTGTCTCACACACACACACACACAAACACACACGCACACACACCACGAGAAGAGTTAATACATTATATTTTAGAATAAAATTAAATGCATTTATAACAAAATTTTGTAAAAATGTCAGGTGCCTCTGTGGGGAACATATTTCCAACACTCACATCATATTTGAGTGTCCAATTGTAAAACCTCTTTTACCCACATTTTGTGAGCAGTCTGTGGAAACTGCATTTAAAAATCCTAAATTAGCATTTGCCATTGTTAAATGTCTATTGCACAGCCCAGTAGAGTATTTGTTGTAGTTACTTTATAGTTGTTTCATGTTAACAATTTGTTGAATTTAAATTTTTACTCATGTATAAGATCCCCCTCTCCTTTTAATTGCATGAAAATACCAACACACTTGTTACCTAATCAGTCTTTTCTCTGTCCATTCCCTTCTAGTTCTCTGTTTTAACTTCCACTACATTTTCCACATCCCTCGTCTAATATCACTGAGAGTGAACAGACGTTAAATTGAAGACAACAACAACAACACACACACACACACACACACACACACACACACACACACCCAGAATCAGACAGAGACCGACTTCTCTGTTTTTGAAATAATATAAAGTATTTGAACTGAAATTTTTCAACAGTAAAGCTGAGACTTGATATATTACAAACAATTCTGTTTTATTGTTTGATGGCTTCAGTATGATTAAACTGACCATTATTAATTATTACTGCTAAAAAATTAGATCCAGCCTTTGTGGTCAAGAGGGCATGGGAGAAGGAGGGTGATGGGGAGGAGGGGAGGGGGGGAGGGAAATAGATCTATAATTGCAAAGGGGAAGGGGGAAGGAACCAAGCTGTTGTTACTCTTTTGTCATTAAGTTCTGTCCCCTCCTGCTGCTAAAGTCAGTTAATTAATAGAGGACTACTCATGCATTCAACTTGGACACCTCTGTGTTCTCTCTCTCTCCTCTCTCTCTCTCTCTCTCTCTCTCTCTCTCTCTCTCTCTCTCTCTCTCTCTCTCTCTCTCTCCATGTGTGTTTCATAACATGATCTCTTGCAGCTCTACACACACTGAATACACCCCAGGTAATTTTTACCCACCTGACTGAATTTAGTCTGCAGTTGGAAAATAACTTTAGGTGGATTTTTGTTTTGATTTCATTTTGATTTTATTATTTTATTCCTGGCTATAGCTCTGAGGTTCAGCAACAGTCAGATTTATCTGTATATAACTATCCATCACCCCACCACCCCCCCCACCCACCCACCACCACCACCACCACCACCACTACCATTTAGGTAGCCGCATTCCAACTTCGAGGATGACTTTTGTTTGGGTTTTTTTTGTTTAGTTTTGTTTTTGTTCAACAGCCATAGCTGCAAGGTTCACCAATAGTGAGATATTTTGTGTTTGTGACCATTTTTGCCCACCATGAAGGTAGCTGCATTCTGACTTCTGGAGTGTAGTTGATTTGGGAAAAAAAAAACCATAGAAATTACTGGATTTTGTGTGTGTGTGTGTGTGTAGGGGGGGAGGGGGGTGGCTGTCCGATAGAATGCTGGACATTTTCAAAATGATTGTTTTGGTGTACTAGCATTGTTGTGAGGTTAAGAGGAAAAATTATATACATATTGTTTAGCCAAAAATAAATAAATAAATAAACAAATAAATAAAAACATTATTTTTCAACTTACACAGTCATCATGAAGCATTTTCTGTACATCATGCTTTCATTAACACACAAACCAACAACAAAAAATCACACACACATGGTCTCTCCCCTCTCTCTCCCCCACACACACACACGTGTGTGTACACACACACACACACACACACCGCTACACAAAGGGTATGTATATCACGCACAAGTACAGAACCAGATTTTAAAAAATCAATATTTTTCAGTCAAACATGCAAAAATAGGAGAAATTAATGATACGTTTCACAGAATGACATACAAAAAATGTATCTTCAGGCTTGTAAAAAGACCCCAAGTTCTTCTCCACATGAAACGACAAACACTTTCTTCTCTGTAGGACACACCCACACAAAAAATACAGCTTTACTCTCTATAACCGTGCACAAACTTCGTAGTGGATGGAAAGAGACCAAAGGGAAGACCTCGCAAGACCTGGGCTGCCTGTATTGCAGATGATCTTAGAGAAAGGGGCATAAATAAGGAGGAAGCTCAAAACAGAGAGAGATGGAGAAGGCTCATCAATGTCAAACCTCTCCTGGGAGAAACATGACAAAAAAGGAAGAAGATGAAGAAGAAGAAGAAGAAGAAGAAGAAGAAGAAGAAGAAGAAGAAGAAGAAGAAGAAGAAGAACTGTGCACAAACACCAGAAGCTCATGCATACTCACTTGAGCCACTTTTTCTCATTCCTCTCTCCAAAGATGAAACCAGAAAACACATCAAAGCCTCCTCTCAGTAGCTTCACAGTACGAAACGCCATCTGAAAATAATAATAACATTAATAATAATAATTAATAACATGAATTATCGTGAAATATCATCTAGCTAGTGTTGGGGCATTCCCAAGATTAATCACCCTGGGGATCACTCGAAATATGCACTCTTGTCTCACTTTTCACACATATGGGTATCACTTTTATTCTTTTGTTTCGAGGATAATGGAATAAGCACTTATGTGCTTTTTTTTTTTTTAATCCAGTCCCTGCGTGTATGCAGTTTTGTCATAGACAGCGTGAGACTGTAACTGGTGTAAGTAAACACTGGATGAAAAGTTTGTGAGTATTGTGAATTCCCTTCGCTCTGCTGCAGATTCCTTGTGCTTACAAATACCTAGATTCAGCCAGTCCACTGTTGGCCATCGCTCTTTCTCTGTTTCTGGTCCATCGATCTGGAATGGCTTCCCTATCTCTCTTCACCAAAGGCCTTCTTGTGACATTTTAAAATCCGGCCTCAAGACATATTTGTTTCAAACCTAAGATTTTCCTCTCCTGTTTCATTTCATAGCTGTCCCTGCTTTTCAACAGCCAAAATCCCATCACCCTGCCAAAGTGTATAACCTCTGTGTGTGTGTGTGTGTACATTTGGACTTGTTAGAACTATTACTTGCTATTGGTTTCATGACTGTAAGAATGAGTTGAGTGCAAGCGCTTTGATTCGTCTGTGCAAGATACAGCGCTATATAAATTCCACTTATTATTATTATTATTATTGTGGCTGTTTTCAATTTCAAGTAGCTCACTACATAAACGACCATACAACCAAGCTTTACAGGATTCCCCCCCCCCCCCCCCCCCAAACTGCCCTCCATAATCAAAGAAGATTACAGATTGTTATGGTTAGAGCCTGTCCCCTGGATGAAGACAGTCTCAACATAACATTTCAAAGCATAGTAACATATATTTAAATATATTCGGTGGGTGACCAAATGCGTGCTTTGGCTTCAGTACAGTCCCCCAGTTCACCCAGCTGTAAATGGGCTTCCTGCCTCTTTAGGGTCAGGGAAGGTAAAGCAGCGAGGGAGAGGAGATGGGCGTTGCTCTCAATATGCTGGCCCCTGGAGAAGCTGAGGTCTCTGATGCCTCAGTCCCCTATGACCACATAGGTTATGGGGCACCTTTACCTTTCATATATATATATATATATAAAAGAAGACATGAATGAATTGTAAAACAGACCTGGTCAACAATACCCTGAGGTTCTTTGTGGGTGATCTTGACATCGTACAGTTGCTCTTCTGACCTGTAAAACCATGATACAGTCATTAAACATGGTTTGGTGTGTGTGTGTGTGTGTGTGTGTGTGTGTGTGTGTGTGTGTGTGTGTGTGTGTGTGTGTGTGTGTGTGTGTGTGTTTGTATGTGTTTGTTGTTGTTGTTGACTTCAATTTTATGTCTGTTCACTTCTAGTGATATTAGACGGATAAAATAATTGGAAGAGGTAGATGTGTTGTTTAAACAACAACAACAACAAAAAACCCATGTTTCAAAAATAAAATCTTGAAAAGAAACTTGGCAATGCAACAGGAATTTTTAAAAAATAAACAAAAACAAGTCATTAACAAAAAAACCAAGTCCTTAAGTATGTGTTTGTATGTGTGTGTATGTGTAAGAGTGTGTGTGTGTGTGTGTATGTGTGTGTGTGTGTGTGTGCGTGCGTGCGTGCGTGCATGCGTGCATGTGTGTGTGTGTGTGTGTGCATGTGAGAGAGACAGACAGACAGACAGACAGACAGAGAGAGACACAGAGAGAGCGTATTTAAGTACAACCTGCAATTAAAGTCATGAGTCATTTACTTTACTACACCGATTTTAGTATGTAACTCTGAACCATATCCCAGCTGTCCTGAGAATTATTGCACACCATTAGAATGCAGAACACACATGTTTATAACTCAATACAGAGAAACAGAATATATATATTTGCTCCTGTTCTGTCCAAAGTGTATACACATACATGTATGCAGTATTTATACCAACACACACACACAACACACACGTACAGACATGTATCATACAAACACACACACACATCTCACACACACACATGTATGTATACACACACACATATTCACACAGAGACACACACATGTGTACATACACTCACTCACTCACACACATACACACACACACAAACACACACACACACACACACACCACACACACACACACACACACACACACACACACACCACACACACACACACACCACGACACACACACAAACACACACTCACACACACACCACATACACACACACACCACACACACGCACACAAAGTCTAAGCCCGAAACAGATCTATCTCTTCAGCTCACTCATACGACTAAGAAGAGTAGAATTCCTCCTAAGTGACAGCACAGCCCTTTACACACAGTCGTCAAAACCATGGTCGCACATGCTCCAATGCTTTCAGGGCTAGCTGACAGCTCTTTTACAATGTCGCTTCTTTTGTTGTCAACTGGCCCAAACTTCCTCTGTGGCTGGATTCTATACTTATAAATTGATCGTCCATGTTTTGACACAGACTGGGGTACTGGGCTCTTGTGTGTGACTATTTGAACCTTCCACAGGTTTACACAATTATCTCTGTCACCCCCCCCCCCCCCCCCCCCCCCCCCTCTTTTATTTTTCCTCACTCTTCTTAGGCGTTTGCAATCTCAGCTTTTTTTTTTCATTTCCACCTAGCCTCTTTCTAAGACTCTCTGTTTACCTCTGTGTAATATTTTACTTATATCACACTGACCTCACTCCTAACCAGTCCTCAAAACCCTCACCCTCTCTTGACCTAACTCAATAAATCAGCTGAAGTCAGTCTCTCTCTCTCTCTCTCTCTCTCTCTCTCTCTCTCTCTCTCTCTCTCTCTCTCTCTCTCTCTCTCTCTTACTATCTCTCTTTCTCTTTCTCTCTTTACCTGACTGAATGAATCATCTGAGGTATGAATTCTCTTTTTTTTCTATCCATCCAAACAATACTTTATTAGTGTTGTTGATGTTTCCTGTTTATATATACATACATATATATATATATATATATATATATATATATATATATATATATATATATATATATATATATATATATATATATGTGTGTGTGTGTGTGTGTGTGTGTGTGTGAGAGAGAGAGAAAGAGAGAGAGAGTGAGTAGCATGTGTGTGTACTGGTATGTGTGTGTGAGTGTGTGTAAGTGTGAGTGTATTTATTTATTTATTTATTCTTTTATATCGAGGATAATGGAATAAGCCCTCGTGTGCTTTTTTTTA
>CM054159.1:51941868-51951868 GCA_028751875.1 Rapana venosa | reverse complement strand
ACTGAAGCCAAGGCGTGCCAACGGTCACCCATCTAACCGGTAAACATGCTTGATGCTGCTTAACCTTGGCTGGGGGAAAGCGAGTGCTCCACCACTGACTGACTGAGCTATCCTATAAATAAATATATATATATATATATATTTGAAAATTGGACCCTGGCCTAAAGCTTTGTCAGTTTCTTCTTCTTCCTTTTTTGTCATGTTTCTCCCAGGGGAGGTTTGACATTGATGAGCCTTCTCCATCTCTCTCTGTTTTGAGCTTCCACCTTATTTATGCCCCTTTCTCTAAGATCATCTGCAATACAGGCAGCCCAGGTTTTGCTACGTTTTCCCTTTGTCAGTTTATTGATGTCAACAAATTGCATTATGCATATGCCTACATGTTCAAAATAAAATCAACAGTGTTTACAATGTTATTAAAAAAAATGTTGCCATAGCATTAGTTTTGACATTTCTTTTTCTCTGCCTTTGATATGATCTATCATTCTCTGAATCCTGTTCACGTCTTCAAATTTTCTGAATCCTGCATAGATACTGATGTGCTGCATATACAACTCCTACATTCACTGACCTGGCCTTGGGTGACCCTGACATTTAGTGATTTACTGACCCCTGTATTCACTGACCCACGTGTGACCAACACATTCAACGACCCTGACAATGGTGTCATTCACTGACCCCTTGTATGACCCCTACAGTCACTGACCCCTGTATGACCTGATATTAACTGACCCCTGTATGAATTTACATTAACTGATCTCTGTATGTATGTGTATGACTGTCTATGCTCTCTGACCCCTGTATGACCACTAAAGTCACTGATCCCATATGACTTTTACATTTGCTGATCCAAATATGACCTTTAAATTCATATACCCCTGTATGACCCTAAAGTCACTGACCACTGTGTGATAGCTACACTCAAAGACCTTGACATTCAATGACCCTTGTAGTACCCTTGCTTTCACTGTCCCCCAATGACCTTAACACCGACTGACCCCTGTATCACACCAACAGTCAAAACACAAAACAAAAAGCCCTCCCCCCCCCCCCCCCCCTTTAGCTTTTTTAAACAAAATCATGAAACAGAATGTGTGTGTGTGTGAGGGGGGGGGGGGGGAAAGGAGGGGGGGGAGAAACTAGAAAGAGAGGGATAATGATGATGATGGTGATAAGGTTAATAAAATTATATATAATTTCACAACTATAAATGCAACAACAATCAAAAACTGAAAAAGGAAAACAAAGGAGAAAGGAGGTGGGAATGACAAATAAAATTAGGAAAACCAAAACCAAACCACAACAAGCTTAAAAAGTGGAAGTTATTTATCATGTATAATGCTATGTCCTTTCTGTTTTGAATGTGCACACACATACATAAATTAATGTGTGCATACCCAGCCCTTCCTACACACACACACACACTCAGGTGCATGCCCACACCCACACACAGTGACCCCCCCCCCCCCCCCCCCCCCCCCCCCCCCCCCCCCCCCCCCCCCCCCACACACACACACAGAGCATTCATGCACACACACACACACACACAGAGCCTCAGAAGCTTTTACTGCTTTCTTCCCTGCTTGTCCATTTGGTCGCTGGGCGGGCGCTGCCTGCTTTGTCAGCAGAAGGTGGATTCACGAGTGTGTGTCTGTGTGTGTGCGTGTGTGTGGCTGGAACCACAAAACAATCAAAATCAAAAGGTTAGAAAACTGGGAGGGGGTTGTTTGCTTTGCAATTTGGTCAGCCTGACCTCTTCCGGCCTAGACCTAGTCTAGGCTATGCCTGAGTCATCATGGAGTGTTAAGTTTTTGTCGTCTGCTTCAATTGCAGGCTGCGTTAATTTTTTAGACAGAACTTCGTCGTTGACATGATCTGTTATGCCAGCGAACATTTCTGAACATGCGTTATCAAGTTAATTAAAGTCGTCGGCAAAAAATCAAGTTTATTAAAGCTGTTGGCAAAATGAAGTCAATTAATTGAAGTGGTTGGCAAAATCAAGTTTAAAATTAAAGTCGTTGGCAAAAATCAAGTTAATTAAAGTCGTTGGCAAAATTAAGTTAAAAGTTGTTGGCAAAATCAAGCATGAAAACCGTCAATTTAAAAAGAAGAAGAAGAAGAAGAAAAGGAAAGAAAACAACTTATGATTCACACATTAGGTGAAGTGACGCTGGCAACTGGTTAAGCAAACAAAGATATTGGGGGCATGGGTTGAAAACTGGAGCCTAGGCCTAACACTTCACTGGCAATCCAGGAAAAGGGAGGAGCTCAAAAAGGTGGGGGTGGTGAAAGGATGGGGGGGGGGGGGGGGGGAAGGTCCCAAAAGAAGAGGGGGGGGGGGCCGGGAGGAAGCTGGTTCCCCCAAAACTCGAGATTATAAGAGGCATAAAAAACATTTTGATCAATGGGAATGAGTTTTTATGCTTCATTGAAGACATGTTCACTAACCTGGGCAGTCCAGTGTCGAGGTGCAGCAACTGTTTGAACGTGATGAAATACAGGAAGATCAATGGCAAACACAGAAACAGACTTCAAGGCTGATGCACTGGTTGCAGAAGCTCGCAAAAAATTGACAGCGCACGTGGTTGGTCTTAGCGAAAAGCACAAAGCCATTGTTTCTTTTGTAAACTGGACAAATATCGTTAAAAGAAAATGCACACCACTCAGTAGGAAATGGACTCAAGCACACACACTCACTGCGTCGGTCCTTTCAGTAATATCCTTGACTGTGCCTATGCCACTCTCAGCGATGCTGATTCTATTTATTGCCACAGATCTCAATTCTGGATTTCACGCATGCGCAAATCACACAGCCTTGGCCGTTCGGGGGTCAATGTGACTTTCGCTTTGTCCTCCTTTTTGAATAAAATATGAGCTGAACAGGCTCCATCTAGGATTTCTTTCACGCCATCATCAATTAAGGTTAATTTGTCTATCTCTATGACTTAAAATGCACCCGAAAAATTGTACCATTTATTCAAATCTGAGAGGAAAAATAGATCGTCTTCCATTGTTTACAATAGCACAAACAGGTGACGTCACGACGTGGGCGTGGTTTCGTGACGAAATACGTTGCCGGTGTTTCGTTTTAGACAACGTTCGCACGTTTTCCTGTTCTAAATTGCGTAAGTGTGTTGTACTGTGTTCCCTTGCATCAGCTCTGTCAGTGAGTTCAAAATAGAGAATCATGAAATAGGCTAGGCCTAAAGGCGAATTTTGACTGGTCAATTGCTAACGGTGGGAAGGGAAGAGAACATTGAGACGGATCTCTCTCTCTCTCTCTCTCTCTCTCTGAGCATTAGTTATGATCCGGGACGCAAAATATTATAAAACTTAAAGTTTGAGCCCGTGGTTAAAACCCCAAAGCTATGAATGAATTTTGGGTCATCCACGGGACCGCGAAAAGCGGTCTGGGTGCTTGTCTTTCAGATCAAAGCGGCGACACGTTCAACCACAAGACGATGCAAAGCAATACAAAACATTGCACAGTGGCTCGATACAATAAAAACCAAGTGACTGAAGCTGCATTGCATTGTTACAGTCGCTGTATCCTACAATGTCAATGACATGACTTCAAGAGCTGTCTAGATTATTCACGTGTGCATTTGTAAGGTGGCAGTGTGTGTGTGGTGTGTGTCTATATATGTGCGAGTGCTCGAGCGCTTGTTTTGTGCGCTTAGAGCTAAACAGGGGTATTGTGTTATCAAGTGTGTGGGCGCGCATGCGCGTGTGTGTGTGTGTGTCCGCACGCGCGCTCGCGCGAGTTTTGTGCGCTTAGACCCATACTGGGGTATTGTGTTATCAAGTAATTTCATCATCATCATCATCATCATCATACAGAGATCTTCCCCTGTTATCTGTTGCTACTTTTCAATAGCTGCCTTCACCTCCACCACCCCCACCTAAGTGCGTTGTTTATATAAATTTGATATTTGTTTATCTTGATATTTATGGATGGTTGCATGCGTGTGAATGATTTGAATGCAAGCGCTTTGATTTGTTTACTTTTCAGCGCTATATAAATTCGATACATTATTATTATTTATCATCATCATCATCATCATCTTCACTACTACCACCACCACTATCACTTTCATTGTCATTGTCGTTGTCGTCATCACCATTTTGTTATCAGTTTCATCAGAGGCAGGATCATCATCACCATCATCATCGTCGTCGTCATTATCATAGTTATCAAGATCATCATCATCATAGTTACAAAGTTCATCATCATCATAGTTATCATCATCATCATCATCATTGTCATCATCAAAAAAGCCAGGGGAAAATAACGGACCGAGCCTGATCCACAGGTGAGGGAGAGGGGCATTGCTGCACTGCACTGCACTGCACTGTGCGACAGACAAACTCCTACACACACAGCAAGCACGTCTCTACAAAAATGGATGATCTCTCTGACTAGACTAGCCGACCTCAGCCTGTCAGCTTCCGTGCCAGGCCCTTTTCCTCCTAGTGTGAGTGAAGGGATTGATTGATTGATATCCCACAGCCCACCACCATCACATCAGCTTCATCCCTATTTCTCCTTAATCCTACTGATTCTCAAAACGGTGTCTTAGTGCATAGAACCCGAAAAAAGCTGGAGAGAAGGGCTATTATGATACAGTAGGCCACTATATCCAGCTATGGGGGGACGGGATAGCCTAGTGGTCAGAAGATTGCGATCGCAATCTGACGACCCGGGTTCGATTCCCGTTCCAGGAGAGAGAGAGAGAGAGAGAGAGAGAGAGAGGAGAGAGAGGAGGAGAGAGAGAGAGAGAGAGAAGAGAGAGAGACAGACAGACAGACAGACAGACAGACAGACAGACAGACAGACAGACAGACAAAGTATAACTTAGTTACCAGTGCTATGCTACGAGTCTGCGAACTAAACTAAGCAAGCTGTGTTGCACTGCATGCCCTGTATTGGAGTTAACATCAGTGCAGACTCCACTCTCCCCAAAAGTCCTTCCGATGAGACTATAAACCTAGGCCCCGTGTGCGAACGCACGCAGAACATCTTGCGCACACGTTAAATCCTGTTCCGCTTTTCGTAAGAGTAGGCCATTGTGTGCCGGTGGGAACAGATGACAAAATTGACAAAACCGCATACACTCGGGGTCTGAATGTAAAAAAGCACATAAGTGCTTATTCCATTATCCAGCGTGCATGTTTGGTGGTGTGGGGTGTATTATGAGTCTTGACACCGCCTATGTAATTCTGAGTCTTTACACCCTTCTGCTTGTTTTTAAGTCGTTGTTATTGATCCCCGTTTTGTTCGTTTGTTGTTGTTTTTTAATGTTTATTTTTCTTTATTCTTTATTCTTTTATTTTGAGGATAATGGAATAAGCACACATGTGCTTTTTTTCTTACATCCAGTCCCCGTGTGTATGCAGTTTTGTACATTTTGTCATCTATTCCCACCGGCACACAATGGTCCCACTCTTCCAAAAAGCGGAACCGGTTTTAACGTGGGCGCAAGGTGTTCTTTATGCGTTCGTACACGGGACCTCGGTTTATAGTCTCATCCGAAGGACTTTTGGGGAGAGTGGAGTCCGCACTGATGTTAACTCCAGAAGAAAAATCACCTTGAACGGGAATCGAACTCGGGTCAGCAGATCACGAGCGCATCACGCTAACCACCCGGTTATGTCACGTGGGGATGCTAGGGGGCTCTTTCAGTATTCTGGAAATGCTGAGCTACAAATGTCCCGTTTGGCTCTGTCAGTATGAAAACAGCACCCCCCACTTTCTGGAAATTGTGTGCTAGAAATAATGATTTCATTTTCTATCACTCCCTTGATTTTTCTGCCTGTTTTTCCCCTTACCTCTCTATTCTTGCTTATTTTCTGCCTACCCAGGCCATTCACCTGCCTGTTTTCGAGCGAATCTGATACTTTTTTTTATGAACGTTTTAAGGAGCTGCCCTGAAGTGGGAATGTGTGGGCTGAGGCCAGTAGCGGGCAGACCTCTTGCAGAGTTACAGGCGCAGGCGAAGACCTGGCACTACGCCTTCTATCCATTATGGCCATGGTTATGGTTGGTTGTTGTTGTTGTTGTTGTTGTTGTTATTCTTCTTCTTCTTCTTCTTTTTCTTCCTCTTCGTCTTCGTCTTCGGATCTTCTTTTATTTGTTTGTTTTTTGGTGTGGTTTTTAAAATGGGTTATTTCCTTTTGTTTCTACTGTGTGAGAGTATAAGTATTGGGTTATTATTAAGATGTATCCCTACGGGCGGGGACTGGATGTAAAAAAAAGCACATGAGTGCTTATTCATTATCCTCGAAATAAAAGAATTTGTCATTGTCTGCTACTTTCCTTATTCGCTTCTTTTGTCTTTAAGCTTTGTTTACCCATTCTTCTTCTTCTTTTTTCTTATTTAATTTTTATCTCTTTCTTTAGCCATTCTTCTTCTTCTTCCACTTCTTCTCCACCTCTTCCTTGTCTTATAGCGTTTCTTTGCTGCTTTTTTTTAATCTTCTGATTTACATTTTTTTGTGGTTAAAATAGTTGCACTAATTAAAAACATGAAGTAGGCAAGTGGTGTCCTGCTTATGTTAGCTCAGAACAGGCACCTCCGAACACCATCAAAGTGACTCAGCAGTAGTGCAGGGTCATTCTTGTTGGTGGTCCCACGGCAGCCTAGCATTGATAAACTCTCCATGTTTTGGGACCCTGACAAACTCAGCTATGGCGAGGGGACAGAGAGTTGGGAATGAGCGAATTAATTTTGGAAAACAGCAAGACAAGAATTCATTGATTAGACCAGGAAACTGCAACACCAAAAAAAATTTGAAAAGGAGAAAAAAGTCAACATACACACACATGCGCGCGCACGCGCACGCACACACACATACACACACTTAACCCTCTTATGTCACTTTTCGGTGAAAGGACGTTAAACTGAAGAACTAGCTGTCACACACAGGTATGTGTATGTTAGTCGGTCGTTTTCGACAATGACCTCCAAAACAGCAGAGGAGGCAGCTGCTGTTTCGGAAATTGGGCAGAAATTTGATTATAGTGGAGATGCCTTGCTCACAGTACATCCCCACTCTCTCGGCCAAGTGGGCATAAGGACAGTCAGCGTTGGAGATGCTTCTCCAAAGGCCAAATAGCCCCCAGGGCTGCAGCACATAAGGACTGTGCAAGTCAAGCCTCCTAGTCAGAGAGTCATAGTCGATCACTAAAGACTAAGCTGTAAAGTGAAATTCCATGAGTGGAAAAGCCATTGGTCATACAGCCTCTCACTTTGCTGTTGCCCCCAGCGTCAATGGTTTAATCAAGAACTGTGATAAACCCCAGGCGCTGACGCGTTCACACACACACACACACACACACACACAGATACAGTCACAGACAGACAGACAGACAGACACACACACACACACACACACACACACACACACACACACACACACACACACACGAGAGAGAGAGAGAGAGAGAGAGGAGAGAGACAGACAGACAGACAGACAGACAGACAGACAGACAGACAGACAGACAGACAGACAGAGAATAAAGACAGACAGACAGAAACAGAATAACTTAGTTACCAGTGCTACGAGTCTGCGAACTAAACTAAGCAAGCTGTGTTGCACTGCATGCCCTGTATTGGAGTTAACATCAGTGCAGACTCCACTCTCGCCAAAAGTCCTTCGGACGAGACTATAAACCGAGGCCCCGTGTGCGAACGCACGCAGAACATCTTGCGCACACGTTAAATCCTGTTCCGCTTTTCGTAAGAGTGGGCCATTGCGTGCCGGTGGGAACAGATGACAGAATTTACACACGGGGACTACATGTAAAAAAAATCTCATAAGTGTTTATTCCATTGTCCTCGAATAAAAGAATAAAACGAACAATAAATAAATAAATAAAATTTTTAATAAGTATTCTGGCCACGGTTCCACAGAGACTGAACGTATCCTGGCCAGTCAGTCTGTAGTGAAGTTATCCATCAGAGTTAACCATCAGCTTTCTGCGATAGTGGAATAATGGCAGGGATGCTCGGTTCTGTGAGAAAATCTATGGTCCGTTTCTGTCTGGCTCCATTGATTCAGCTCTGGATTCAGTGGAAATGGTCACGTCCTTTCTGTCTGTCTGTCTGTCTGCCTGCATGACTGTCAGATTGGTTGGCTGTCTGTCTGTCTTTCTGTCTATCTACTTGACTGTAAATCTGTCTGTAATCAGTATAATGGTCACGCCCTCTGTCTGCCTGCCTGTCTGTCTGTCTGTCTGCATGACTGTCAGATTGGTTGGCTGTCTGTCTGTCTGACTATCTAGTTGACTGTCTGTCTGAACTCAGTATAATGGTCACGTCCTTTGTGTGTCTGTCTGTCTGTTTGTCTGTGTGTTTGTCAGTCTGTCTGTCTGCCTGTCTGTCTGTATGGACTCAGTGTAATGGTCACGCCCTCTGTCTGTTTGTCTGTCTGTCTGTCTGAACTCAGTATATTGGTCACGTCCCTGTGTGTGTGTTGTGTGTGTGTGTGTGTGTGTGTGTGTGTGTGTGTGTGTGTGTGTGTGTGTGTGTGTGTGTGGTTGTCTGTCTGGTTGTCTGTCTGTCTGCCTGTCTGTCTGTCTGTCTGAACTCAGTATAATGGTCACGTCCTCTGTGTGTGTGTGTGTGTGTGTGTGTGTGTGTGTGTGTGTGTGTGTGTGTGTGTGTGTGTGTGTGTGTGTATGTGTGTGTGTGTGTGTGTGTGTGTGTGTGTGTGTCTGTCTGTCTGTCTGCCTGCCTGCCTGCCTGTCTGCCTGCCTGTCTGTCTGTCTGTTTGGACTCAGTATAATGGTCACGTCCTTTTTCTGTCTGTCTGTCTGTGTGGCTGGCTAACTAGCAGCCTGGCTGGCTGGCTGTACGTACGTTTGGCTGTCTGCTTGTCTAGTCTGTCTTGGCTGTTCGTATACGGGTGGGTTGGTCTTTCTGGATGTCCATCTCTCGAGTGGCTCATTATCTTTGATTGTCTGTCTTTTTGTATGTCTCTCTATCTGTTCTAATTCGGCTGGTTGTCTTGGTCATTTGTTTGTCTCTTCGTCTTTCTACGTGTTGATTTTTCGTGTTCTTCTCTGTCTTTAAACTCTTATGTCTCTCTGCTTCCGTGTCTGTTTTCTGTCTGTGTATCTATATCTGTCTTTCTGTCTTTCTGTCTTTCTGTCTGTCTGTCTGTCTGTCTCTCTCTCTCTCTCTCTCTCTCTCTCTCTCTCTCTCTCTCTCTCTCTCTCTCTCTCTCTCTCTTCCAATCTTATATACAATCCTCAATAGACTATGCTTCTACCCTGTGGGATTCTGCTAGTGCAAACACTATGAAACCGTTACTGAGTCTGTACAAGCGTGCTCTCAAACTGGTCCTTTTAAAAAAGACAAGCTTATTAGAAGCTGACTATACTCAATTAAATATTCTTCCCTTACACCAACGGCTTAAATATAACAAAGGAGTTATGATGTTCAAGATCATGACAGGAACCGTTCCATCATACTTAAAAGACAAATCCCCCCTAAACCAATCCAGAAATACTATAAAGCCCAGTGTCCCTATACCGAGAATAGACTTATTCAAATCTAGTCTACTTTACTCAGGCCCTATGCTGTGGAACTCCCTTCCAGATTCAGTTAAACAACATCAATCAATAACAATCTACAAAACTCCAATTATCAACTCACTTGATACATCAACAATAACAAACCACAGTCCATAACCTTAAAAACAAAGTTGCATATCCTCCCTTACCTATCTGCCCTTTCCATCTTACCTATCTGCCCTTCCCTTTCCTTCACCTGTCTGTATGTCAGACTGTTGTCTCCTCTTCTCTCTCTCTCTCTCTCTCTCTCTCTCTCTCTCTCTCTCTCTCTCTCTCTCTCTCTCTCTCTCTCTCTCTCTGTGTGTGTTGTTATTGCTGTAGTTGTTACTTTGTTTTTTGTTGTTGATTTGTTTGAGTTTTTTGTTTGTTTGTTTTTTGTTTTGGTGTGTGTGTGTGTGTGTGTGTGTGTGTGTGTGTGTGTGT
>CM054159.1:51931868-51939368 GCA_028751875.1 Rapana venosa | reverse complement strand
ACACCGCACCGCACACAATACACACACATCACAACACACAAACACACACACACACACACACGCACGCATGCACGCACGCACGCACACACACAGTGCATAGCCCCCCAAACAGGTATGAACAAACACACAGGTATGAACTTAATGCTAAGTTCTGATAGGCCGGAGGGTACTAGGGATCCGTTTGGAAATAGATCATGATGTATAATTTCAAACAGTGAGAATGCACACAATACCCCGGCAGTCTAATTTTGAGACATAGATTTATGGCGACAGATGGTCAATGTGGAATCTGTTTGAGAGCTATAAACGGCGAGGCTATAAACAACAATACTGGATTGGATGGGATTGGATTGGAATGGATTGAGTTGGATTGACCGGATCTCCGCAACTGTACGTTCCGAAAGGTCTATGTTGCTGCCCTCATGATTATGGTGCAGCTTACCAGTGTTGGCCTATCATATTCAATGGCTGTCTATTGTTTACTTGACTGTTGGTGTATTAGAGAGAGAGTGGGGGGGGGGGGGGAGATTTATTTATTTATTTATCATTTTATATCGAGGATAATGGAATAAGCACTCATGTGCTTTTTTACATCCAGTCCCCGTGTGTATGCGGTTTTGTAAATTTTGTCATCTGTTCCCACCAGCACACAATGGCCTACTCTTTCGGAAAGCGGAACAGGATTTAACGTGTGCGCAAGATATTCTGCATGCGTTCGCACACGGGGCCTTGGTTTATAGTCTCATCCGAAGGACTTAGACATTCAGTTCGATTTTTTTGTCAAACTGGGAAGAAAGGGCAAGGCTGGGAATCGAACCCAGAACCTCACGGTTTACTTGTTGGCAGGCAAACGTCTTAACCACCCTGCCACCTTCCTTCCCAAGAGAGAGAGAGAGAGAGAGAGAGAGAGAGAGAGAGAGAGGGGGGGGGGGGGGGAGCGGGAAGAGAGAGAGAAATAGAGAGAAAGACAGACAGACAGACAGACAGACAGATGCAACAGACTGACAGACTCTGACTGACCAAAAACACGCCACCCATCCACCCACCCATCCACCCACCCATCCACCCACCCAGCAACCAGACAGACAAACAGGCAGACAGACAAACAGACAGGCAGACAGACCAACCATGGTCAATGATCCGGAGTGGAATGAGGCACAGCGAGCTGGGCTAGGCTGGGCTAGGCAAGGCTAGGCAGCCTGACATCTCAGATCATCAATCTCCCATAGGGCCTACTACTACTACTACAGCGCACCATCCTCCGTTCCCTCACCATGATGACTGTATAATGGCTCTTCCAGCCAGCCAGCCAGTCAACCAGCCAGCCAGCCAGTCAGTCAGTCAATCAGGCACGTTCAGTTAGCTACCACGCACGTACGCACGCACGCGCGCACGAACACAGACATACACTCGAGTGCGCACGCACGCGCGCGCGTAATCACACACAAATACAGACACACATGCACATACATACACACAAACACGCACACACACACGCACGCATGCTTGCACGGACATGCACACACACATACAAACGCACGCACGCACACAGGTCAGCGCGCGCGCGCACACACACACACACCACCACACACACACACACACACACACACACACACACACACACACACACACACACACACACACACACACACACACACACACACACACTAGTGCCTTGCACATTCAGAGCAGGTAAAAAAACCCAACGGCAACAAAAGAGTTTCTCCCTGGCAAAGCTATGAAGGTAAAAAAGCCTCTCTCACAAGGAAAGAAATACAGTATGCAGACAGGAGAAATAAAAACAAGTATAGGCGGCTCTGCGCTTGTGGCGACGCGCTCTCCTCAGGGAGATCAGCCTGAACTTTATGTAGAAAATTCAATTTTGTGTGTGTGTGTGTGTGTGTGTGTGTGTGCGCGCGCGCGCGCGCGCGCGTGTCTCTGCGTGTAAATGCGTGTGCGTGTGCGTGTGCGTGTGCGTTCGCGTGTTCGCGCATATGTGAATTTATGTATATCTCTCTGCCTGTCTACTCTGCCTATCAGTTTCTCTGTCATCTATATAAATAATTAGACATGCGCGTCTGCATAGAACACAGTACACAAATGCATGTAGCATATCTTTTGTTTGTTTTTTGTTTATTTCACTTTATTTATTTATTATTTATTTATTCATTCTTTTATATCGAGGATGATGGAATAAGCACTTATGTGCTTTTTTACATCCAGTCCCCGTGTGTATGCGGTTTTGTAAATGTTGTCCTCTGTTCCCACCGGCACACAATGGCCTACTCTTACGAGAAAAGCGGAACAGGATTTAACGTGTGCGCAAGATGTTTCTGTTCGTATGCCCTCAGTCTTTTTGCAGCCAAAAATCGCTACTTGAAGAACTGCAAGCGGCAGGCACAAAATCCGCTTCAGCCAGCTTGCTATAACAGTTCGCTTGGTCTCTCTCCCTATTGCCATAAGAAAAAAAGTCAGTATTGTTCAATGGTTATATAGCAGGCCATGGAGTGAAGGACACCAAGGGAAGGGGGGGGGGGGGAGGGGGGACACGTTCTGTGGTTTAGGGTTCAAGGCAAGTTAGGGACAGTGAGCAATGTCATGCATTCGAAGTTAGGGACAGAAAGCAATATCATTCGAGGCAAGTTAGGGACAGAGAGCAATGTCATTCGAGGCAAGTTAGGGACAGAGAGCAATATCTTTCATGGCAAGTTAGGGACAGAAAGCAATATCTTTCATGGCAAGTTAGGGACAGAAAGCAATATCTTTCATGGCAAGTTAGGGACAGAAAGCAATATCTTTCATGGCAAGTTAGGGACAAAATATGATTAGTATTTAGATGATTCTCAGCAGCAACTTTTTTATGCAGTAGAATGCAAGATTGAAAGCACAGCAGTTTAGAACTTGTTGTTTTTGCAAATTTGAGATATGATATGATATAATATGATATGATACGATACGATACGATCTGATCTGATCTGATCTGATATGATATGACATGATATGACGTGACGTGACATGACATAACATGGCATAGCATGGCATGGCATGGTAAGGCATGGCAAGGCATGGCATAGCATTTTTTAAATTTATTTATTTATATTTTAAAAAATTATTCTTTTATATCGAGGATAATGGAATAAGCATTTATGTGCTTTTTTACATCCAGTCCCCGTGTGCATGCAGTTTTGTAAATTCTGTCATCTGTTCCCACCGGCACACAATGGCCTACTCATACGAAAAGCGAAACGGGTTTTAACGTGTTCGCAAGACGTTCTGCGTGCGTTTGCACACGGGACCTCAGTTTATAGTCTCATCCAAAGGAGTTTTGGGGAGAGTGGAGTCTGCACTGATGTTAACTCCAGGGGAAAATGACCCATCGAACGGGAATCGAACCCGGGTCGTCAGATTGCGAACGCAATGTTCTAACCACTAGGCTATCCCGTCCCCATGACACAACAAGACACGATACTACATGATACGATACGATACGATATGATATGATACAATATGAGATAGGTATTAAATTTTGTGGGTTTTCATATTATATGATGCAATGAGAGATAATGAATAATATGCAACACACTTTAGAACTTGAAGGGTTTTTATTTATAAAAAAAAATGATATGACACAGTGTGAGATAATGAATACAGAACGCACTTTAGAAATTGTACTTTTGTAGTACGGTGTGAGACAGCTGGCATAATATATTGTGCAAAATGATACCGTGCGATCCAAGGCAATTTAAAAAAAAACAAACAACGCAGCTGAGCAAAAAAATGTGACATTGAATGTAATGCAGCAAGGCAACAAAAGCCATACAAAATGGTGTTGGTTGTGCCGACCAATGCAATAGTTGTAATGAAAAGAAAGGAAGAAGAAATCCTTTAATTCATGCTGGGTTTGGTGGTTGAGGAAACAGAGAGACTAGAAACACGAGGTATTAAGTGAATTGTTGCATTGCTTTCACCAGAACGACTGAAATCATCACAAACAAATATCAACCTTCATACTGCAATTTTTGTTTGTTTTTGATTGCAAGAATAAGGCAACAGGTGTAACAGAAGCACTACCGTTGCTGCTGCCACGGTAGTCACTACGTGAAAGGATAATAATAATAATAACAATAATAATAATAATAATAATAGTAATAATAATAGTAATAATAATAAATGGAACCTATATAGCGCTATATCTTGCAAAGACAAATCAAAGCGCATGCATTCAACTTAATCTTACACAATCATGCAATCAATGATAAATAATCAATAGTTTAAACAAACAGATATTACAAATATAGTGCGCTGCAGACAAAATCTATGAAATAAAATTTCAATAGTCAAATGTTTTTCAAAAGCACACTCACACAGGTCGTATACTTTAGCAGGGTGATAGGACATGGGTTAGTGAAGGTGGGATAGTTCTGATATGAAACAGGAGGGGGGAAATCTTAGGTTTGAAATAAATATGTCTTGAGGCTGGATTTAAAAGTGTCATAACTAGGTTTCTGGCGAAGAGATAGAGGGAGCTCATTCCAGGTCGATGGACCCGAAATAGAGAAAGGATAAGACGGATAGGGAACACATACATCAAAACTGATTGAACTGGTGGATGGTTGTCTAGAGGTAACGCGCCTGCCTAGAAAGCGAAAAGTCCGGGTCGAAGGTGCGCGGTGGTTCGATTCCCGTTTGGGCCAAAAACTTTACCCCCATCCATTAGACCATGAGTGGTGGTCTGGGTGCTAGTCTTTCGGATGAAACGATAAACCGAGGCCCCGTGTGTTACCCATAATTATTTAGCGCACGTAAAAGGATGATGATGATGATGATGTATGGGATTTATATAGCACTGAATCTTGAAAAGCAACAAATCAAAGCGCTCAAAAGAACCCACGCCAACAAGAGAGTTGTCCCTGGCAAAATTATGTAGAAAAAATAAATCCACTCTGTTAGGGAAACAAACACAGTTGCAGACAGGAAAAGAAAAAAAAGGGAGGCGATGCTCATGTGGCAACGCGCTCGTCCAGGGGAGAGCAGCCTGAATTTCACGCCGAGAAATCTGCCGTGACTTACAGTGGTATAAATAAATACATTGAACAATAACAGGGAGGCAATAAAGTATCAATCTTTGTACCAGATATCAATCGAAGCATTGACAGAATCTATCAGGAAAAATCAACAGATTGAACAATCGTTGTAGGACTATTACTGTAGGGATTTAGCAGAATTAAAAAAAACAACAACAACCCATGTAAACCAAAACCTGGAAACTTGCACCATAATCCCTGGCATGACTGAAAAAATTAGATGGACAGAAAACAGACGAATAATCCAATTTACAGCTTGAACCAGAATGATTAAAAGACAACATACAAACAAAAGGACAAACAATAACAAAACAAACAAAACAATACCGAGTAGTAAACAACATCAAAACTTGCACCTGACTACTACTACTACAACTACTACTACCACCACCACCACCACCACCCACTACCACCACCACCACCACCACACACACCACACCACCACCTACTACTACTACCACCACCACCACCACCCACTACCACCACCACCACCTACTACTACTACTACCACCACCACCACCACCACCTACTACTACTACTACCACCACCACCACCACCTACTACTACAACACACCACCACCACCTACTACTACTACTACCACCACCACCACCCACCTACTACTACTACACACCACCACCACCCACCACCTACTACTACTACTACCACCACCACCACCACCTACTACTACAACCACCACCACCACACACCCACTACCACCACCTCCACCAACTACTACTACTACCACCACCACCACCCACTACCACCCACTACCACCCACTACCACCCACTACCACCACCACCTACTACTACCACCACCACCCACTACCACCACCACCACCTACTACTACCACCACCACCCACCCACCACCACACCACTACCACCCACCACCACCAACTACTACTACTACCACCACCACCACCACCACCAACTACTACTACTACCACCACCACCACCACCACCTACTACTACTACTACCACCACCACCACCACCACCAACTACTACTACTACCACCACCACCACCCACCACCACCACCAACTACTACTACTACCACCACACCACCACCCACCACCACCACAACTACTACTACTACCACCACCACCACCCACCACCACCACCAACTACTACTACTACCACCACCACCACCCACCACCACCACAACTACTACTACTACCACCACCACACACCACCACCACCACCACCTACTACTACTACCACCACCACCACCACCACCACCACCTACTACTACTACCACCACCACCACCACCACCACCTACTACTACTACACCACCCACCACCACCACCACCTACTACTACTACCACCACCACCACCACCACCACTACTACTACTACACCACCACCACCACCTACTACTACTACACCACCACCCACCACCACCACCACCTACTACTACTACAACCACCACCACCACGACCTACTACTACTACTACTACTACCACCACCCACTACCACCACCACCTCTACTACTACTACTACCACCACCACCTACTACTACTACTACCACCACCACCACCACCATACCACCACCACACCACCACCACCACACTACTACTACTACTACTACCACCACCATCACCACCTACTACCACCACCACCACCACCACCTACTACTACTACTACTGCTGCTGCTGCTGCTCTCACTGAATTGATAAATGAATGGGCAAAGGAGTGACAGTGACGAGAATAGCTGGAACAGGTACCATTAAGTTTTGCAGTAGTGAACATACGGCCTGACATACGGCTGTCAAGGGATTGGGAGAATTTTGAACCATCTGTACACCAGCACTGATGGTGATTGATGAATCATTCATCTGCGTACCACAGTGCTGGTATGAATAATTATGGGATGGCAGGTATTGAGTTTTCCTAGATGCCTGTGGTTTCTTTGTATGGGGTCTATGTTCGTATGTATGTGTGCTAGCACGCATCATTTATTTCTATTTCTGTTTACTATTTAATTCTTTTATATCGAGGATAATGGAATAAAGCACTTATGCGCTTTTCTTTTACATCCAGTCCCCGTCTGTATGCGGTTTTTTTTGTAAATTTGTCATCTTTTCCCACCGGCACACAATGGCCTACTCTTACGAAAAGCGAACAGGATTTAACGTGTGCGCAAGATGTTTCTGTTCGTATGTCATCAGTCTTTTTGCAGCCACGAAAGTGGAACAGGATTTAATTAAGTAAGTAAGTCTTCAATTTTAACGTCTTTCCACTTAAAGTGATACTAGGACAAAACAGGATTCAACGTGTGCGCAAGATGTTCTGCGTGGGTTCGTACACGGGGCCACGGTTTATAGTCTCATCCGAAGGACCTTTGGGGGAGAGTGGAGTCGGCACTGATGTTAACTCCAGGGGAAAATATCCCCTTGAACGGGAATCGAACCCGGGTCG